>JAUPFN010000020.1:18503974-18737538 GCA_036924255.1 Apodemia mormo
AATCATAATTTGAGTTACTTAACCGACCACCAACACGAATGAGTTTATGTTCCTTTGACATAAAAGGATTTAAATTACATAATTGAGATTTCCTATGTAACTCATTATTTTTGAGAAAACCGTTGTATTCTTTTGTGAGTGTGTCCAGTTGTACAATTCTACATAAAGTGTAAGTAGCAGATTTTAATTCTGGCACTGTTAGAAAAGATTGTGTAAACTTGTTGTTTTTGTTGCGACAATTGTGTATAAAACGTAATAAATATGCTGTGATATGTTGCAATACTGATGAACAATTGGAACGCCATTTTCTTAAATGGAACTGTCCCTTTTTTAATTGATTAATTACACCATTGCATATGTGTACGAGTTCACTTTCAGAGTCATGACCACTTATGTAGTCATCAACATAAAAATCATGTAATATTGTTTCACGTACCGTGGGATCTGAGCATTCATTACCCAACTGTACAAGACACCTAGTTGCGAGATATGGAGCCGAAGCTGTACCGTACGTGACTGTGTTGAGCTTGTTGGTAAGAGTCACCTAAAACATCTGGTGATTGTTTTAATGGGATGTGAACTACAAACTGACCGTTTTTGTTTCGTGTTGTTGTTTGAGAGAAGTATTTTTCACACTCATTTTCATCTTTTGTTGTTTTCCGAGGTGAAGTTAGAGATTCTAATTCAAAAAATCTATCTAATTGAAGTTGAACTTGGATGTCATTGGAAAAATAGCAGTGGACTGTATCATTAGAAAGGTAAGTATGTTTTGTGTTATTTCTGTTGGTATACATGGTACCCGAGATCAACCAACCTAATTTAGTTTGATTAAGTGTTGGTTTATTTTTGCCTAATGTAATGCGCTTATTGCCTAAAACATTCCAAAATACCTCAGCATTTAGTAAAATGTCTATTTCAGATGGGTGATGGAAACCTGGGTCCGCCAACTGAACATGCGAAGGAATGTTTAGTAAAGAAGTGTCAATTTGTATGGGAGGTATTGATTGTGTAATTTGAGGTACTATAAAGCAATCAATTTTTTGTGTATAATTTTCAATAAGAGATGAAAATGCAATTGTTGAACGTTTATTAATGTATGATGTGTTTCTATTCAATCCTTCAGCCTTTGTTGAAGTTGAATGGATTGGCAACTTGAGTTTATTGCTTAAACTTTCTGTCATAAAGTTTGTGGTACTGCCGTTATCTAATAAGGCACGTACCTTGTGTTTGGAACCATTGTTACCAACCACTTCTATGAGTGCGGTTGACAAAAGTACACAGCTGTTTTGTGTCATGGATGATAATGCAATGTTGTGTTGTAACTCCTCAGAAGAAGAGCAGTGTTCATTAGTGACCCTTTCATTAGTGGCTAGCACTAAACCCCCCTCAGCAGCATTGTTGCTGGACTGACCAGGAGGTGTCGAATGAGGGACGTTATCAAAATGTAATAGTGTATTGTGGAATTTGCCACATATCTTGCATGGCCCTGATTTGCACTGTTTTTTATTGTGACCTTGCCTCAAGCAATTAGCACAAAGTTTTAGTTGTTTCACCTTTTGTAGTTTTACATGTGAATTTAATATTTTAAATTTTTGACACAAATGAATAGGATGGTTTTGTTTGCAATAATGACATGAGTATGATGATTTTGTGTTCTGTGTGATAAATGATTTTGTACTGTTGGTAGGTTCACTGTGTCTACGTTTAGTGTTTGTTTGTTCGATGGTTTCTAGCAATTCAGCACGCTGCTTCAAAAAGGTGATTAAATCACTTAAGGTGGGTAAGTGTTTGAAAAGGTTGCAATGTTCTTTCCAATTCCTACTCGAAGTCGCATCTAATTTGCTAGAAACAAGGTGTATTATGAGTAGGTCCCAGTTTTTCGTATCAACTTCTAATGAAGTGAGAGCCCTTAAGTTCTTATTAATAATGTCAATGAAATTACGCAATTCGGAAGACGATTCCTTTGTTATAGATTGAATGTCTAAAATGGCTTGAATATGATTGTAAATTAAAAGTTTGTTGTTGTGATAACGTTCACACAACAATTGCCATGCCACATCATAATTGTTGGCTGACAATTCTAAAGAATTGATAACTTGTTTAGCACTGTCCTTTAAGGCAGATCGTAAGTAATGAAATTTGTTTATTTTTGGAATGCAATCATTTAAATGTATAAGAGAAATGTATGTATCGTGAAACTCCAACCAATTTTGGTACTGGCCAGAAAAGGTAGGAAGATGTATGATAGGTAATTTGAGGTTTGTACCACCTGTGGCAAATCCAGAACCTGTAACGGAGAGCTTGTCACCTGGCACCGGGTTTCTGCTCAACAGGTCTCGGGCTGTGGCAAGCGCGGTGAAGTATTGGCTCTCAAACTCATCCCGGTCCTGACCTTCAGGCGATGACTCGTCATCTGAAAGATCCGACAAAGCCTCTATACTACACTGTATTGAATCATATTCATTGTACATTTCTTCTATTTTGGATAGTCTCAAAGTAAGTTCAGTGACCTTAATGCTGTTTAGGCATTCACATGATATAGTAGCATCCAAATGTTTGATAAAAAGCGTAAGTTTGGATTTGAAGGAAGCGCGTTTCTTTTTTAACTCTTTTAATTGAGATGCCATAGCGAACTTTATATGAAAAAAGAGTAATGCAAAAATAGCAAGTAGTGCAAAAAATTAATAAATTAAAGTTAGATAAAAGGCAAATTATTTTAAAGTTATTTTTAGCAAAATGTTAAAGTTTGCAATATTGTAACTATAATGAAATAATGAATACTTTTAAGCGAAATGTTTTAAAGTTTGTAATGTCGTAACGATATAGGTATAGCGAAAAAAGAAGAATACTTAAATGCGTATGCGTGCAGAGCAAGAAAGACTAAAGGAAATTCAGCTGAGAGCAAGCTGTCATGCCACGTCACGCGGGCGCAATGACCTTGCACGTGGGTCGTCGTACTCAACCGGGCGACGTGCACGCGCCTCGGTTTGACAGCTGAAAGCAAAAATGAATTGAATAAATATGTTGAATAATGTAAAAGAATAATGTACCTATGTATAGGATTGGATGTTTAATGTTAAATAAGCTAAGCTTCGAATAAATAAAGATGAGGGTGTATTTTTGAAAAAACCTTGATTGGTTGTGGGTAGGAAGTTACTGTGTGTAACTATATTTAATGAATTTTAAAAGCCGTAATTTATGAAAATGTGCATAAATTAGCTTGTGTATAATGTATGATGAAAATAAATGCGAGTTTGCTACGTAGATTTATTGCTACGTAGAACAAAGAAATAATGAATGTTTTGAATGTAGGTATGATTATGATTGAAAATAAATGCGAGTTTGCTACGTAGATTTATTGCCACGTAGAACAAAGAAATAATGAATATGTTTGAAATGTAGGTATGATTATGATTGAAAATAAATGCGAGTTTGCTACGTAGATTTATTGCCACGTAGAACAAAGAAATAATGAATATGTTTGGAATGTAGGTATGATTATGATTGCGAAGTATTTGGAACGAACTCACGAATTTACCATCGCAGGATATACTTAATGGTCGTGGAAAAATGCTGCCGGTGATATGCTCGCCCCTTCTTCTAATCTTCCATGAAGCACGAAGTACGAACTGCACAGGGCGATGTCCGCGTGGTCGTACCGCGTGGCTGCTTCTTTTTCATAAAGCCGGCTCGATGTGACCATAAAACTGTTAGGGCGTTGGTCCCGGGCGATTTCCACGTGGGAATGACAACAATGGTGCTTGATGAAGTTGTTTATTCTTGAGTTTGTTCTTTCTTACATTGTACTAAGCAATCACCGTAATGTGAACGATGATGAGTATTAATGGATGTACATCGGCGCGCGTGCGGTGCGGCCGAGGACCCGTCCGTGAGTAGAGTGGCCGCCGGCGCGGGCGCGAGAGGGGGCCCGGCGCGGCGTGGGGTGCCCGCGCGCTGCGCGGCGTTGTGCGTTAACACTGGAAGTCATTCTATTCCAAAGTCCTTATAAGAATAAATCAAATGAGCCCAAAATCGACAGGGTTGCTCAAGGTTACCATGTAATTGCAATATCAATAAAGTAACAATACAAAACTTAATATCGAGAAAACCTTTATAAGTTGCATAATTCCTGCCATCAATTTGGAAAAAGCTGGTAATCTTGAAATGGATAAACAGATTCTATTGAATCATAGCTAAGAACCATCTCGCAAAACACTGCTTTCAAGTAAACAAAACCGGAATCATTTTGGACTATCCGCCTGGGCACTACGGTGACACGGACATACATAAAAATACACAGATACACTCCTGAAACTTATAATGCCCCTCGTTTTGCGTTAGGAGTTAAAAAGTCGACACAAAGACGTCACCGCTGCTGGTCAGCAGCTCGTCCCGTCCTGATACACGTAATAAAATGTCAGTGTTTAAGCGTTTAGTGTCCTCACACATTATGCCGCGTTGTAGCACGCTGCACGATAACGCGACGTTATATCAAGTTTACGTTATAAGGGCCCTAAGTGCTTTGATTTGATTAAGTTTTTGCTACGTGAATCGAGGGCTGATGTGGTGATATTCACAGAAATTATAGGAAAAATGAAATTTTATTTTTTATAAATACAATTCGTTTTTTTATATATCGTAAGATAGCAATAACTAATAATTAACAACATTACGTGGAATTTTTCAGTTTTTATTCAAGTACAATAATTATTATAAGCAAAGTGTGAATATTTTTTTTAACTTTTATGGCGTGATATTGTTAAGTATGTATATAAGAAAGGCTCCACGAAGCGAAAAAATTTTATGAAAATTATTTATACATTTTTTTACACGCTTTTTATTAACTTCACCTGTATGTTTGTATGTTTGTATGTTTGTTTGTATGTTTGTTTGTATGTTTGTTTGTAACCGACTTCTTTGGGTGCGATTTTGACCCACTTTAAACGGCCTGATTTCGTTCAAACTTTGTAGATTTATCGAGGACCGATGACAATACACTAATTTGATAAAATTATTCCATTTTTAACCGACTTCAAAAAAGGAGGAGGTTCTCAATTCGGCTGGTATATTTTTTTTTATGGTATGTACACCGATTTCTCTGAGGTTTCTGAACCGAATTACGTGATTCTTTTTTTGTTTGATGCGGAATAGTTTCGAATTGGTCCCATAAAAATTTGATTCAGGTAGGCCCAGTAGTTTTTGTTTTATGAGCATTTTTTATTTATTGTACCTATCTCGATGTCTGAAATCAAATCTCGCAAGTAAATTTGATCCACTTCCCGGTTACCGATTGAGCTGAAATTTTGTATACGTATGTTAATTGAATGACAATGAAACCTTATTATGACATGGAGCTGATCTGATGAATCTGAATCGGAAGGTGACCACAGGAACTTAATAATTAAATGGTTAAAAATCGGTTAATAACAAGACTATTGAGTTTGGCCTCATTTGATTCATGTTGACGAGCACTTTGGTGCTTGGTGGTGACTAGGATCCTGCAGGGTCCGATGATGTAGCTAGAAGATGGTCATAGGAGCTCAGCAATTAAATGACACAACTCTATCGAATTTGGGCTCATTTGATTAGTGTTGACGAGCACTTTGGTGCTTGGTGCTAACTAGGATCCTGCAGGGTTCGATGATGAAGCCAGAAGGTGACCATAGGAGCTCAGCAATTAAATAACACAACTCTATCGAGTTTGGGCTCGTTTGATTCGTGTTGACGAGCACTTTGGTGCGGGTGGAAACTAGTTGTAAAAGGAACTACTCTTAACAAAAGTCTTTGTTCTACGTCTGTCAAGTCGGTCAGTTTAAGAGGTAAAGATATAACTTCCATGTTGTTCCAGTAGGCCTGAGAAGGAACTTTTCTTTTTTTTATGGTAGTCGAGCAAAAAAAAAATCAAGACGTGCTTTAACTAATGACGTCTGTTGTTTTGGATATAACAATTTCTTACAGATTGTACATGGTACTTCAGCAAATTGATTGATGGTGCTTATAAAATTACGCTCAGTAATTGAACGAAGTCTTTGTGACGTCTGACGCGCTACCGCTAGGCGGTTCTCACGTGGCTGAGCAGACTCAATTGCTGTACGGTTTCGTATCACTACTAATCCACGAGCTCTCTGCTCGGCGGACTCCTTAGCTAAACGCTCCTCAATGAGACCAATTCTATGAGCCTTCTGCTCGGCAGACTCGTTCGCTAGTAGTTCTCTCGCTAGTCGCTAGTTCGCTCAATAATGAGAACAACTCTAATAGCTCTCTGCTCAAAAGACTCATTCGCTAGACGCTCTTGGATCTTACCGAGTCTACTTCTACCAAGGCTGGGCCAAAGCGGGTTTACAAGCATGGGCCAGAGATAGACAGCATTGCGCCAAGCATGGCCCATATCTGGCCCCGTCGTATTGTCCTGTATGGGAGTACGATAGGAACGCCTTGCACACTTACACACACAGACACACATACACACACACACATATGTCTATAAGCTTGTAAGTAGTTCCGTGCTTCTACCGCGGCACTCGGCTAGGTATGCGCATTAGAGTTTGCAACAGTGTCTGTGCATATAACTTAGATTTCACGAGCCACGAAAAGTCCGCCACCGTCTCTGTGACTGAGTCAAGGAAGTTACATTCTACCCGGAATGTTCACACGCGCTTCAAAATCGTTCCGAAGAGTACCACGACATGGGTGGAGTGTGTCTCTTTCTACTAAATAAAGCGCCAATAATATATAAGTGCGGCCATGCGTAGTTTGCAAATTACTACTAAGTAATTCTACTAATAATAGAAACAGTTTTTGCATTGCATAGGTAATTAAGTAATAATTAAAATAAGCACATTTTAGAACTCACTATGTTAATTACAATACATTTTATGCTAATTTATTTATCGACCTGTATTAATAAAAAGGGATTTAACGATTACCGAATATGTAAAAATCTACCATCTAGATAGTTTTATTTACACTGGCAATTGCAAGAAAGGGACAACATCCACTCTTGCCGTTGTCTTGCTCAGAACGTTTTTCCACTCTGTTATGTAAGAAACAAATGTCAACTTTATTTGTTATAGAAATAAAGTACATTTTTATTTTTCAAATATTGCTTCGTAACAATTCCAGTTATAGTATATAAGTTCCTTGGAATGAGTTTAATTGACTGAGTAAAAAAACAAAAAAAAAACAAAATAAATGTACATAATTTTTATAGATATATATATATATATCACCATCCATGTTAATTTTACATGGATATATATAGATATACAGTCTTGTAGTTTTCGTTTTTTATTAATTGTAATTAAACGACACTGAATTTATTAGCCATTCGCATTCGATGATCTACCATTGCCGATTAGAATTAAAAAAAAATAACTCAAATAATTGATTTTTTCATAAGTTACAGTGTTTCCGGAGTTTCATACATGACGGACATGAAAATTTTTTGACCTATTTTCATATTTTTTTCCGTTTTTATTGCACTAAATTAATTTTTAGCAAGTATAGAATTAATCTCCATTAAATTATCTCGACAATAGTATGCAAAATATCTTGATTCCGTTAACTAACAAGGCTATAATACTAAAAATAGTTGCCAAAATAAGGCGAAAAAAATTTCCGAAAGTGGTATCAAGAGTCTTCGCAACCGGCGTGTGTGTATGAAAAGAGTGATGAATGTGGAGGAAGCGAGACAAGCCTGCAAGGATCGTGATGTAAGGCACTCGGTTCTCTCTGCCTACCCCGTAAGGGATCTGGCGTGAAGATATGTATATATGAAAAAAAATTTCGATCGTAAAGCACTCTCTGATGCTTCGCATCATGAGTCGTGCAATAGTTTAAAATTAAAAAAACAAGCAATTATAAATAAACCAAACTAAAAAGTGGAAAATAAATAATAGTTTAAAAAAACTAAAAAACACGCTTTTTATAGAAAACCGAACTAAAAAAATAGAAAATAAATTTTAATAAATTTAAATTAAGAATAGTGTTAAAAATTTCAATAATTATAAATTAATAATAGTGTGAATAAAAAATAATAATTTTATTTAAAAAAAGCGTGGGGTGCTTTTTAAGATATTACCGAAATGATAATCACTCTACTCATATGTGTCAATAAAATATTTATAACTATTGACACCATGCACCCCACGCTTTTTTTTAAATAAAATTATTATTTTTTATTCACACTATTATTAATTTATAATTATTGAAATTTTTAACACTATTCTTAATTTAAATTTATTAAAATTTATTTTCTATTTTTTTAGTTCGGTTTTCTATAAAAAGCGTGTTTTTTAGTTTTTTTTAACTATTATTTATTTCATTTACAATTAAGACGGAAGTAGGTACTATAAAAATTTGTTAGTTAACACACATTTAACTTGTTGAAAAATAAATTTTAAGTAAAATTTCCAACGGAAATAAATTATTTATAGTGTTCATAACACACCATTGTTTTTTTCAAATTTAAAAATAGCATTCAACACTTTAAATAAATTAATTTATGTTTCGTACTCGTTTTTTAGGCCGCGCGAGCAATCTAAAAATGTCGTGCGGAGACTTATTTTAAATTAAAATTATAAATAATGGGGATAGGCTGTTGGAATCTAAGAGTTTCTTATTTTGTAAATTTCCTCCTCTTTCCAAATCTTTCTTTGAAATTTCTTAAATATTATTAGTTTATGAAATATTGGCAAAAAAATCTTAAATTGTTTATAAATTTTGCAATTTGTTATGTGCTAATAGAGCAGTATCGCTATTTTAGACGATTTCCAACTTGTCGAGCAGACTAAAGTGATTGTTGGACAGAAATAGTATTCTTTTTTTATTTCTTTTTTTTTGTTTCAAATAAACAAACAAAATCGGAATCGCTCGCTGGATTAAATTACGCCCCTTCGATGTATTTCGCACATGTAGGCTTGCTACGTGTAAATAGTTTACAGAAAATAGGATCCCCAGTATCTTAATAAACCCATGGGCTTCCAAATACGGAGAAGATCAAAGGACAAATACGTGAGCGGCTCGTTTATTAGCTGACGTTTGAAAATTGTAAACATTCAGACAGCAATATTACTTCACTCAAGAAAATCTAATATTCAGCAAGTTTGATGTTCATAAGTTTTGAAGGCAGAATTATTATTATTGTTACAACTACGTCATGCCCGTGTTTTTGTTTGCGTTAATTTCACAATCCAAGTACAGCTCGTATGCTTTAGATGGGCAAGTGAAACTGTTGGTCTAGTTATTAATTAAACAAAGCGATAGTTTATATAAGGTTGGTAAAAGGGGGCGACGATGATCAAGACCCATCTTGTTATCCAGTGAATTGTGATAAACTGGAACTTTTATTAGAGTACGATTCAACCTGTCAATTTTGAAAAGAACCCGGTGTTTCTTCTATAATTGTTTATCTTTGTTATTCAGCTAATCTTCTATGCATATTTTTTGTAAGCATGTTATCAGTCATAGTAAATGAAAATTGTTTAACAGATACATCCCAACTAATGTCATAAATATAAAAATCTTTCACGGCTAAATTACTTATTTGAGTTTTATAAAAAATTGTAAGAAAATTGTTGAACATTCGGGGTTAAATACAGGCTACTTAAAAAATCTACCTAAAAGGTTGAAATAGAGGATGACTGATTAGATAAAATCCATAAAAACAATATAAATTTAAAAATTTCCTATCTTTTTTTCTGCTACACATCTTTCATAGGTAACCCGCTAAACTTTAATAAAATTTGATATAAAGAAAGCTAAAAATCCAATGACATACAAAATCTTACTTTAAATAAAATCAATCCCTAAGGGTCTGCAATAGGGAATGAAAATTTGTATGAAAACTATATCACCGACATATTAATCTAATCGTTGGCGAAGTTGCGCGGATCAGCTAGTTTTTTATATTAATGACGTATTACTTAATCGCAAACGAAGATGTGGAGTCAGCAAATAATTAAGATACCTGTGACTAATATAAATAATTAATATATGGTGGACTTTATGGTGTGGACACATGGAAAAACATTTTTTTTAATATAACTTTCAGATTAATGTACCGATTGAGTATAAAATCTGATCTGCTCTTTTCCCTAAAAATCTGCGTTTAATACACAAATTGCGCCCAAATCGGTTTATTTAGTCGAGAGTTATCAACATTTCTCAAGCAATAATTTTTTCATCTTCTGCGATATTTTATTATTAAAAAAACTACGTCAAATGCCGTTTCCAAAATTAAAATCAGATCAAATGTTAAAAAAGTTATAGCTGTTCTAATATTAAAATTACACTGTTTACAGGAAACTTACTTTGTATTTTTAATATCACTTTCAGATTTTTAATATCACTTGATTCCCACTATTCTAATCTAAAAATATTGAGCAACAGAACAAGCCCCGTGGGTGACCGAATACCTTTACTCGCAATGAAGAATTAAAAGTGATAGTTGAAGCAGATCTGTCACAAACTACTTCAAAGTTAGCACCAGGTTTTTGTGTGAATGATAGAAGAATATTATTTCACTTAAAATAAATTAGAAAACTGAAAAACCTTAAAAAAATCAGATTTCAGAGGAGCACAATGAAATGTCGAATGCTACCTACGTTACATTGATTTTAATTATAAAACACTTGTACTGGTTTCAACCTGTATAGTAAAACCAGTACAAGTTTTGTATACTAACCAATACCGACAATTAAGAGTATAGAACAACGGTATATTATTCAATCGTGACAATTAAATAACAACAGGGTTTTTAATCATATCATTTCTTGTAACGAAAAATTTATCTGATACGATATTCGAAAACACTCATCACAACGACAAATTAAATACTGTCCTAAACAAAAGTTGATTCAAAAAAGACAATTGTATTTGCCTAATGCTTGTAATTGCTTTTGTGGACAAAATATGATGTTATCCGCTATAGCTATCTCTGAGATCTAATTAAAATGTTACTGTAGATCTGTATTGTTACTATTTCTGGTCCTTTAAAATTCCTTTTGCAAGTTTCAAAATTCAATTTCTATGAGGCAATCTTCATTGCCGTCAAATATTTTATTCATTTTTGCTTTCAAATTAAAAATAGAAAAAAGAAATTGAATGTAAAATCAACCTGCGTAATCGTGGAAGTACATAAGTAATAATGGCTGACGTTTTCTTTCTATTCATTACTTTATATTTATTAGTTTTGAATTTTCTATACAAAATGCGCTTTTTCATAAGCGTGTAAGGGACGGTCTACCAAAAAATGCAAAATCTGCGTTTTATGATTTTCTCTTAATTTCACGCCATTCAATGTAAAGCGTACATTGCTCGAACTTGCCACGCCCACGGAACTCTCGAACTATCCGTTTATTTTTACCGGCGTGTGATGCATGAGATATTAGCTATTTTGTGTATTTCCTTAAATTTTGCTATTTTTTATGAAAAAGCACGAATATTACAATAAATCAAATTATACAAAAATTAAGTTAAGAAAATCTTAAAAAAACATACAAATTTTCAACGATTTTCATCCAAAAGCTATGGTTTCGATTTTAGTACACGCTATATAAGCACCGAAATATCGGCATTTTTTTATTTCTAGTGGTATTGAATATAAAGTAAAAGTAAAATTTTATTTATTGGTTTCAAAGATAGGCTGGTTTTAAAGATTCTTTCACATTAAGAATGCCATCTGAAAGAAACACAGGCTAAAATTAATTTAAAAAAAAAAACACTTAAAATGTATACGAGCAAAGCCGCGAGCAGTATTTAATATTTAATTCATTAAAATCGAATACCTAAACGCTGAATTATCTAATAGATAAATAGGTTTGCTATAAATGCTATTTCTTTATGTCATGCAAAAATCGGTGTAATTAAAAACCTTGCCTTGGGCGTTGTTACTGTAAAATAACTCTCACGATATCCCCGATTATGTTAAGGTGAAAACTTAGTAAATCTAAGAGGCTTTGTGTTATTCTGCATCGGTAAAGTTATCTCATTAAATGCACTAACTTTACCATGATGGGAATTGAATTACTTTAGTTTCAAAGAGAATGTTTAACACGACTAAGTTCTGATTTCCAAACACTTGGTTCAAAGGTGAGATCTTAATTTGTTACGATGTTAAGACTTTTTAATTTGCAGTTAAATGCGGCCAAATTCAACTAAGAAGCCTTATAGTTTCATCACGTCCGTCCGTTCATCCATCCGTTTGTACATCTGCCCGTCCACAATTTAGCTCAGAGATTCTTATAAAATAGACAGTTGTAATTTAGCATTTATGTACACATTACTTATGCCGACAAAATGGTAAAATAAAACTTTTTCCCCGTGCTGCTCCCTGGCTCCTTTGAAGAATAGGCCAACTGCCGTTCTATCAGGCAGGTCGTAAAAGGCGCCCGATTAGCTATGCGAGTCACTACCATCGTGGCTACTAAGTGGTAGAGTTCTGCATTGTCTCGCCCGAATCTGATACCACCGCCTTACCTATTCCTGCTGCAATAGCGCCAGTGCTTGTCACTGTAGTGTTCCGGTTTGGATTGTATAAGGTAGCCGGTAAAATTATGCATGCGACATTAGACCGCCACAAGATAGCAACGCAACATTAACACCTTTGGTGTCTATAGGAGATGGTTGACTCTTTCTATCAGAAGACCCATCTGCTTGTTTGCTATCTTATGATATAAAAAAAAAAACTTTTTATTATTTATTAATACCTGTGACTAGTTTACTTTGAATGTATCTTACGATATAACTATCTTACGATATAAAAAAAAATAACTAAAACCTACAATATTTTAAGGTACCTTCTCTACACGTAAAGTGTTCGTACACATAGGTTAAACGTTCGTAGTACGAAATATGCACTCCTCTAAGTCCAATAAAGATGCACTCCTCTTAATCCAGATTGTTGTTGGGCAACTATGGAACGCTGCATAGCGTGTGGACTGACACGATTTGCCGATTTTTTGTTGCAACAGGGATTAGGAAATTTTAGGGAAAACCATAATTTGATCTGATAAGCCTGTATATTTTATGCTTTATGTGCTATGGCTCTATCTATTAGGGAAATTTCCAAATAAAAAAATTGATTATACAAATCCGCACTATTTTTAAAACCCTATCCAACTAAATACTACGGTTTACTAGGAAAAATAATATCCCCACTTTCCGTATAAAGGAGGTATTTCAAAGTTTTATTTTAGTTTTATTACTATATTTTAGGTTGGACCAAACAGTAGATATCGACAAAATGTCATTAAAATTGGTTCAAAAGACCATGACGGACAATAAACGTGACACGTAATTTATATAATATACTAGCAGACTCGGATTGTTTTGCCACACATTTTTTTAGTGGGGCCAGGGGGTTAATTGAGATAAAACTATCCTTTGTTTTAAGTTGGACCAAACAATAGATATTTACACAATTTCATTGGAATCGGTTTAGTAGTTTTCGAGTCCATCGGGGACAAACAACTTGACACGTAACTTATATATATTCAAATATATTTTAAGATGTAAGGATAAGGAAGTATTTGTTATAAATAGCCGAAATTTTACAATATGTAAAGCTGTTTGTAACAGCAATCTTGGTATCTTTTTACAAAATATTAAAAAAAATACGTCTATTAAATCTGTGAGCGGTTAAATTTATGTCGTCGATATATTAAGTCGTGAATAGTCAAAAATGGAATGTCATATTAAGTTATTATGTATCTAAATTCAATTTATCATAATCCTTTATGAATCATCGTGAATTGTAACTAAATTACTAGTGATTTATCGTAAAATGATAATCATCTATCACTATGCGTTGGGTTCTAGGCGAACTTTGTTTGGATACTCATCATTCTCCTTTTATACTTCTCTATTCGCGTAATTGTCCTAAAAGTTCGCGTAATTGTTTCACGTATTAGTATAAAAATCAAGGAAGTCGTTGATATCTTAGAGTAATAACGCTCAGAGTGATAATTGCATTCAACGTTTCGTTCATATTTTAAGCCAAAACTGTATCAATGTGCGCGTAGGCTTCGTGTAATTACTTGCGTTGATATGTACACAAAGACATGAATAATTATACATAAATATTTTCCCAAGGCGGTATTTAAAATATGTCTCCCTCACCGTTATACAAATGTATATTTCCATGTTTGTATGATGTTTATATTATATGCACAAATTTCTCGGGAACTAAAAGCCATATCGAGATAATTCTTTTTGATTTAAATCATGTATATACAGTCCAGCTAAGGCAACAGTATAAGTTTCATTAAAATCGGTGCAGTAGTTTTTAAATAATAATAAATTACGTTTATATTATTTCGATTACAATTGTACTTATACGTAGGTCACAATATTAGTTTTGCGAAATTTAAAAAAAACAACATGTGATTACCAAAATATTATGTTTGTTGCTTTTAAAAATAATCTCCTTTACATTTTAAACATTTTTTCATGCGATGATTTCCATGAGGACTAAAGATCTGAAGGCATGTTTTCTATGTGCTGATTTAACGCTATCACTGCCACTTCGGAGTTGGTAAAAGTAAAACCTCTCATCACATCTTTGATTTTAGGGAAAATACAGAAATCACAGGGTGCTAGGTCTGGGCTATGCGCGTAATGAGTGTCGAGATGTACTTTTTCGGAAGCTAAAAATGAGTTTGTTTTGTTGGCCGTGTGCGAAGAAGCATTATCATGGTGTAGGAGAATGCGGCTTTTGGGTCGTCTTTTGCGAACTTTTTCTAACACCCTGGGTAACAAAATAGTAGAATACCACTCGGAAATAACACTCTTTTGATCTTAAAGTGGAGTTGTACAGATGGGACCCGTAGCTGAGAAAAAAACGCGATCATTTTTTTACCAACGTTTCGCGCCTGTCTCACTTTTGTTGGCCTGTTCTCATTTTCAAACACCCATTCACAAGATTGCTGTTTTTGTTCGGGTTCAAAATAATAAATCCCCGTTTCGTCTCCTGTGACAATATCATAAACAGCATTAGAATGTCCGTGGTCGTACTTCGGTAGCATCTGTGAGCACCATTCCACGCGAGCCCGCTTCTGCCCCGCTGTCAGTTCATGAGGGATCCAACGACAACAAAGTTTCCAAACTTTCAATTCTTCGTCTAAAATTTTCTGAATTTGGCTCATACTAATCCCCAATAGTCCTCAAATTGTCTCATAGGTAATCCGGGGGTTTTCTTCAATTAACCGCTTAACAGTAGCCACATTATTTTCGTTGACGGCAGTTGAAGGCCGCCCTTCACGAAATTCGTCATGTAAAGAAACTCGACCTCTCTCAAATTCAGCAAACCATCGCTTCACGGTGCTCAAACAAGGTGCTTCTCTCCCAAAAGCATTTTGAAGACGAGCGGCATAGTTTTGCGGAGAAAGAGAACTTTTAAAATCATAAAAAAACCATTGCTCTAAAATCTTTTCGACTTAATCCCATTTTCGTTGCGTAATAAAAAAAAGTATCTTCACGCCCATATCCCCGAAAGGGTAGGCAGAGGTACAACAAGTGCACCCACGATTAGCCGAAGATACTTGGTCCCAACCGGTATCGCCAACCGGGCACTTTCCAATCCCGGGTAACTTTTTGTTTCTCAGAAAACTGAAAAAAACACTTTTTTATATGCCCGACCCGGGAATCGAACCCGAGACCTCATGTGGTCAACGCCAACGCCACTAGAAAAAAAAAATTGACAAATCATTTCCCGCCAATTGTTTTTTTTTTATCACTAAGAAGGTTGCAACGTTTTAAAAATATAACATTCGAAATTCAAATAGTTCCGATTAGCTAAGTGCAAAACTTTTAGTGTGCCCCATGTACTAACACCCGTCCCGAGAGGCCGCCGTCGTCGGACGGCCGAGTACTGCTGAAAGGAGTTCGTAGAGTCAGAGGCACAAGATCAGGACAGCTTGAGGTCTCTTGTTTCAGAGGCCAAGATACTAAGTATACTTACACCTAGCTCCTACTTCTACGGGTAGAAGGGAACGTACTTGATAACGTATAACAAGCTATCATGTACTATTAGAGACTAATATAAAATGCATCGCAGACTTTTACTGACTGACTGACTGTAAAAAAACAATCCCAAAATATAATAAATAATAATAAATAATAAATAAATAAAAATCATTGGACAAATGACACATGTTGATCTAACCCCAAAATAAGCAAACATATACATTTGTAGTATGGGTGTCAGTCAACGATACTAATACATAGAAATACATATATAAATACTCTAATATATTTAATAAACACCCAAACCCAGAAATACAAATATCTGTGCTCATCACACAAAAGCCTGTCCCTGCCGGGAATCGAATTCGGACCCCATTGATTGCGTAGTTAGAGTCGCTAACCTCTCGACCAACAGGGCGGTCAATAATAATAGGTCGGGGCAAAAGTATTTTCGTATTTTGAATGTATTATTAGTAATCAAACCTCTTTGGCTCTATTGTACTGTAATTGCC
Organism: Apodemia mormo; assembly: GCA_036924255.1. Taxonomy (NCBI): domain Eukaryota; kingdom Metazoa; phylum Arthropoda; class Insecta; order Lepidoptera; family Riodinidae; genus Apodemia; species Apodemia mormo. The sequence continues at coordinate 18,520,450 of JAUPFN010000020.1, forward strand.
TGGTTTTAATACTATTAAATGTGACATTCTGAAGATGCAATAAATTAAAAAAAAATAGTTCGCCTCATTTTTCAATTGTTTTTTAAGCAAGCAAAATGAATGTATGAGACGAAGAAATCCGGTACAATTTAAAGTTTTATTACAAATAAGGTAAAAATGCGACGAACGCCGCAAATAAAATTTGTGTGGTTTACGGACTTAATGTGGTATCAATAAGAGTAGCACAAATGTAGTTCAAGCATGAAACGCTATTTAGTGTGAAATATGAGGTTCGCTCTGTCACAGATAAAATGAGTGCCATCTTTGAAAAAGCGGAACAAGATCGACATATTAGTAGCTACGACATTGCTGAAAAACTGTATGTTGATCATAAAACAGTTTTACGTCATTTACGAAAGACTGGGTACAAGAAAAAGCTTGACATTTGGGTACCACATAATCCCACTGAGAGAAACCTAATGCAACGTGTTTCTATTTGCGATTCTTTGTTGAAACGTAACAATTCCGAACCATTTCTTAAACAGTTGATTACGGGTAATTAAAAATGGGTGACTTACATAAGAATGTGCCAAAAAGATCATGATCGAACCATGGACAAGCCCCACAGACCGTGGGGCTTGTCTGACTGACTGACGACTGACTGCCCGGCCTGACTCGGAACAAAGTGATGCTATGTGTATGGTGGCATTGGATAGGAATCGTCTACTACGAGATTTTGCCACCGGGTAAAACTACCGGTTCTGACCTCTACTGTCAGCAACTGATGAGGTTTAAAAAAGCTATTAAGAAAAACCGGCCGGAGCTGATGAATAGGAAGGGCGTGGTCCACCGTGACAACGCCAGACTACACTCATCTATAGGCACGCAGCAACAATTGAGAGAACTTGGCTGGAATGTGTTGATGCATCCTCCGTATAGCCCTGGTCTTGCTCCATCAGATTTCCACCTGTTTCGGTTATTATAGAAATCTTTAGGAAGCATAAAGCTAACCTCAAAATAACACTGAACACTACCTGTCAGATTTTTTGAATCAAAAATCCTACAGGAATGGGATCATGGCACTACCCACAAGATGACAACAAATAATCGATTAAAACGGAAATAATTAATTATACCTAAAAAAATATGTTCCTTTTTATAAACAATACGAAAATACTTTTGCTCCGACCTTATATAATAATATTAATTTTGTTATAACTTATGACTCATAGGATTTAGGCAGCATCGTCGATAAAAATGTGTGTCGAAAAATAATAATATATTATTACTTTCTATATTATTGTATACTAGCTGACCCGCACAGCTTCGCCCGCGATTATATTAATAAGTCATCTAAATAGCTTTTAATAAAAATTTCATTCCGTATTTCAGCCCTCCAGAGACTGATTTTTGAAATAGAAATTAGCCTATATTTGTCCCCGGATCTTCAACTACATCCATGCCAAATTTGGTGAAAATCGGTCCAGCGGTTTAGCCGTGAAAGTTTAACAGACAGACAGACAGACTTTCGCATTTATAATATTAGTATGGATACTGTCAGATTTTACCTAAAGGCTTCAATAATAAAATTATGAACTAATTTCAAGGATTTTTTATTTTGTCTGTCCATATAAAACATCAGTTAAGTATTTAATAAGATTATGTTTTATCTTATTGTAACAGACTTCATCTATCCCTTAAGAGGTTTAGTGTAATAAAAGAAAATAATAAGAATCTATACTATTTTTTTTTTGTTAAAAATATGTCTGAATTATGTTTAATAAATAATATCAATGGAATCAAAGATAAAAATAAATAAAAAAAAAACTAATTCTCATTAATATATAAGACCTAACATATAAACATATAAAACCTTAGAAAAGGGGAACAAAGAAAAAAAGAAAAAATTTGAAAAAATTGAAAGAGAGAAAAATGGAAAAGAAAAACGGAGGTTATAAATAGACCTGAAGATGAGAAAAAAGGGATTTTTGCTTCTCGGATGAGGAAAGGGATTTTGTTTCGCGAGTGAGAAAATGAATGTTGAAATTTTCATTTTAGAGATTAAGAAGAAGAAAGTTCTAGTGAGAGTTTGAAAGTTCTTGATTTGACGAAGATATTCTTCGTTTGATACAATAATTATGAAAATCTGTGGGAAATTTGAAGGTTTTGACGTTAGAAGAAATATTCTTTGCTTGATACAAAATTTATTAAAACAAGAATTAAGCTGAGAATATCTCAGTGATATTCCGGAGTGTAAATAATAATGGAAATATTCTTAATGTGAAAAAAGGGATTGGTAAAAATTGTATTGATCAAAACCGTGAGTATGTAGAATAGAGATTTATTCAGGGATTACGTATGTACTTATGCAACTTCGTATTTGATTTGGTAGTCGTTGGGTTTATTTAAATCTAGCAGTATTGGTAGAATGTAGTTTTATTAGAAGGTAAATCTTTTGAATGCTGTCTATACAACTTTAATAAACATATTACCGATAAATATGTGATTAGGTTTACAAGAATGAAATTGTGCAAAATGTTGTGTAAAGGTGGATCGATCCTTGACTGAGTGAAGAATGTTTGTTGTATGAAGAAAGGAAATTATTTATTTTAAGGAATAGCTGTTGAAAAGATATTTAATAACATGGGAGAAACGTGGACTTGTTTGCTTTATAGAAATTGTGTGATATTATTATTAGGGAAGTCTATTTTGATTTTAGGAAAATAAAACCTTAATTTCTGTTGATATTTAAATTTTTTTTTTTCTTTCTATGAAAATGTGAGCAATGGTTGTGGAGCTATTGCTGCCTCACAGTCTTGCAGCAGGGTTGCTCATCAGGACGCAGGATAAGTCGGAATTCTAAACAACACAGGTGATGTAGTTTTCCAATTTAAATTAAATTAGTGTGTGTGATAAATAAATCATTTTGATTTTATTTCAGCAGAGTCGTACAAGTGACTAAGATTATTATGTTTGTATAACTATACTAGACTAAGTAATGGCTTTACTTTATCAAATTTCAGTGCTTGACGGATAACAGTTTATTAATTAATTAGGAAATGGATTTATGGACTTAATTATATGTATATAGATTTTCATCATCGGTATTTAAAGGAAACCCATTGCCTTTAGACACTATTGTTATTATACCTATACCTCACAATTGGCTAATATTGCTATGTTTATTTTTCACAGGAATAAGTAATGGCTTTGCATTATCAAATGCCAAAAGCATGTTGGCTAAATAGCTTATTAACTAACAAGGAATAGATTTATGTGCTTTAATTGTTTATACTATACTTTTACCATATGCATTTGAACTATCATTATTGCAGCTTTACCTTACAAATGGCCGATATTGCTATGTTTGTTTATTTTTCATAGGAGTAAGAAATGGCTTTGCATTACCAAATTCAAAGGCATGTTGGCTAAATAGCTTATTAATTAGGAATAGATTTAAGTGCTTTAACTACTTTATACTATACTTTCATCATCGTCATTTGGAGGAATTCCATTGTTATTAGTTACTAATACTACTGCAACTGAATTAATATTATCAACTAGTTTCAACGTACAATTCGCAACATTATAGAAGCGAATCCCGCTGGATCACTAGATTTTCCCGGGATAATAAATAGCCTATGTACTAATCCAAGTCATCAACTACCTGTGTTTAAAATTTCATTCAAATCCGTTTCGTAGTTTTGCGTGCGTTTTTATCTTTTAAAATCTACTAACTGGTGATAGTTACCACATATCTTTATAGATGAGAACCGGCTAAGGAAGTTCTTAGAATAATTTCCATAGTACAGTTGATCCTGCTTGTTATTTAAACTTTAGGGATCGAGAGCTGATTCCTTTGGAGTCTTCGAGGCCTCGTGGGGGCGACTTCTTAGCTGTCGTCGGAGCTGAATGCAGAGTTACTGTAGGTTTGTTGCAGAGTTGGAGGTATGGCTAATACGATTTTATTTCTGCATTGTTATAATTTTGGGCAGTTATAATTTTTTTTATGAAGGAACAATTAGGTGATAGGGTAGGGCGTGTAGATATTAGGTGGAAGAATTGATGCTTTAATATATTGAGGAATTTAAGGAATACTTTGTTTATTATTGACTTTCAATTAAAACTAGGTGATTCAAGCTTAGGAAATATTTATTATAGAAACTTTCTCTAGTTAAAATGTTTACTTGAATTAATGCTTCAAATTGGATTAGGAGGAAATAGGAACTTTTAGAAATTGAAGACAGAAGGTCTGTTATTGTAGGAATAATATATTATAACCAATAAGCGGGGCATAAACCTACACAAAATTCACACGAAAACCTACCTTAATATGAATTATTAAAATTATGAAATGTTAATACGAATTATTATATCCTATTATAAAACTAAATATTAACTAATACGTAAATTAATTGCATAGGCCAGTCTTTTAAAATCAAATCTTCATAAAACATTATTTACAATCAAATTTTAAACCGAGTACAAATATTAAACGAGATAATCACAAACTAATACAAATTACTCTCTTCGTGTCTAACAAAGGAATAATTAATATAAACTGAATTGTTGAATTAAATTTTGGAGCGAAAATCTTAAATGACTTTAATAAAGCTTCAGGAAGTTAGAGTGCAAGAGAGGAATGAATGAACTTTAGTCCAAGTGTATTATGTTTATTTAACCATATTTTGTATAAACTATTTATTTAATTTAATTATTTAATTATTTATTTATTTATTTTATTCTTATTTTATATTATTTATATAGGGATTTAGGAGGATAGGAATTATAATATTAAACTTCTTCATCAAATTAATTCTTTGGATAATTGAAATATTATTGTTTATAGTGACAGTGCATAATAGATCTATTAATAAGATAGGAAGTTTACTAAATAAATCTGAAATTAAGGTTAATTACTAATTTTGGATTAGATATTTTTACCTTTTACCTTGGTAAATAGATCATGTCATCTTCATCTCACGGGAATATCGACTTTACGAAGGCAACAAGTTGTGCTGGGTGTATCTATATAAGGACATACTTGTAATGTTGTCATTATGGTCATCTTCTCTTTACCAGTGCAGACACACGGTTCATATGCCCCTCTGTCGCGAGCATGGTATTTGGGGCGATAACCCAGATAAACACCCAACTATACCGCCAAACAAAGTTGATCCATTTTCATATCTAATCATCTCAGACATGAACTATTTTACAGAACTAGAGTTATTTGTCTAAATTGTTTATCTGTATATATTCATATATTAACCTGGATTCCATGATTGAATCTATACATCATAAGGATTGTACAAATGAACTTTACTTATGATTATTCGGGTGGATAGATGTTTCATAATACTGTTCACTTAAAGCAACAATAGATCTAATAAGCGTTAATTTCTAAAAGTTCAGACCTTATTAAATTCTGAAATTTGATTAAAGAGAAATTGAAATAAGAGTAATAGAACTCTAATAATCTGGAGAAGACATAAATAACTTAGTTTCATTAGAAAACGAGTATAAGACGAATTGTTTGGATTCTAAGATGTATTGAGTATTCAATCACAATATTAAAGAGTTCAAAGATCTTACTAAATTTCATCTATAACTTCAAATTCAATTAATAAGTAATATTTCATTGCTTGTGGTGACTATAAATTATTAGGGTTATAGGAGGAAATTTGACTATAATAACTTTAGAACAAAGGTTAATTTCTAGTTCAGTAATAATTTATTTTAATTATTTGGCTTTTTGATTGGACCATACCTTCGTCACAAGATAGTGTCGGCTTTGCGAAGGCATCAGGGTTGTATGCATGTCGCATGCATTGTGTATATCTATATAAAGGCACACATGTAATGTTGTCGTTATGGTTATCTCCTCGTTACCAGTGCGTGGTCCTCGGATAAGCCCCACCGCAAACTGTGTATTCAGAGGGCTAACCCAGATAAACACCAACTATCTATCGCCTAGCAAAGTTGAACTATTTACATAATTAATCAAATCGTCAACCAGGTATGAGCTACATCACAGAGCTGGATATATTAAATTGCTTGTTTTAATGTATTTTTATACATTAACCTGAGTTCATTTGACTTTCGTCATAAGGATTATCTTAATTGATTTTACTTATGAAATTTTTATGATTTGGATTATTTGAAGTTCATTGCGAGCAATGATTACTTTTATATATGTTTATTTATCGCGTACCGATTATTAATGTTTCGGTATTGTGATTGAAGACAACATATTATCTGTCTTAGTTTTGTCAAGTAATTGTTAAAACAAACTTGCACAAACTTTAATTGTAAACTTGAGAATTATATTTATTATCTGGCTTTTGACTGTGCTCAATACAAATGATGCACCTTGGTCATGCCAATATTTATTATTACTGGCTGTTACTAAAATAACAACAGTATATACTTTATCAACATTTATGTACTCCAAGTCAATGCTATCGCAAACTTGAGTACTTTATATATTATTTTAATTATTTTACTTTGATCAAGTCAATGCTTAATCGTATACTTGAGAATTATATTTATTGTTTGGCCTTTTGACTGTGCTCAATACAAATGATGCACCTTTGTCATGCCAATATTTATTTATTATTTTGTTACTGTTTGTTACTAAAATAACAACAGTATATATTTTTATCAACATTTATTTACTTCAAGTCAATGCTTAATTGTATACTTGAGAAACATATTTATTATTTGGCCTTTTGACTGTGCTCAATACAAATGATGCACCTTTGTCATGCCAATATTACTTATTATTTTGTTACTGTTTGTTACTAAAGTAGCAACGGTATATATTTTTATTAACATTACTTACTTCAAGTCCATGCTTAACTGTATACTTGAGAAACATATTTATTATTTGGCCTTTTGACTGTGCTCAATACAAATGATGCACCTTTGTCATGCCAATATTATTTATTATTTTGTTACTGTTTGTTACTAAAATAGCAACAGTATATATTTTTATCAACATTACTTACTTCAAGTCCATGCTTAACTGTATACTTGAGAAACATATTTATTATTTGGTCTTTTGACTGTGTTCAATACAAACGATGCACCTTTGTCATGCCAATATTTATTTATTATTTTGTTACTGTTTGTTACTAAAATAACAATAGTATATATTTTTATCAACATTTACTTACTTCGAGTCCATGCTTAACTGTATACTTGAGAAACATATTTATTATTTGGCCTTTTGGCTGTGCTCAATATTAATGACGCACCTTGGTCATGCCTATACTCATCAACTTCCAAACAATGTATTCACATGTTTGGACATTAAACTATATGGCTATCACTTTGTGACCCCACAATAGTAAAGCCTATCTGCCAATAACTTGGTTCTTCATAATATATTGATTTTCTCTTTGAGATTAAGGATTTAGTTCCTTTTAGTTTCAATATACTTCTGGGGGATACGGTAGGAAGGCCTTCAGCCGGCATGGTATCCACACATGTGAGGCGTGGCGGCGCCTCTTACATATCCCACAATAATAAAATTGCGGCACTAAAGTGCTTTACAACTCCCAACCTAAATATTACAATAATTTTATCCATATATTCCATACTGCCGTACTTCTTTCCTTTAGATGAAGACAATGTAATTATTAATATCATCATATTGCTTTCTTAAGCTATATATTTTATTATGTATTTTATGTATATATTTAATATATTATTCCCTTCCTTAAAGTCAAATATCTTTATTATGTACTTATGTATCTATGTAATGTATTACTCCTTTTCTTAATTCAAATATCTTTATTATGTATTTATGTATTTATGTAATATATTACTCCCTCCCTTAAGCCAAATATATTCAATTTATTAAATTTTAGTCCTTTAAATCAATCTATAGTATACATTTCCTGATAAAGTATGGTTGTTTATAAGAGATGAAGTGTACCTTTGAAAAGAATGATTGGGTAAACTATATAACACAAAATGAGTCCTCAATTTAACACTAGATGAATCATTTGGCCAGATCATATTATTATAACTCTGTTGACTCCTTTATAAACGAAATATAACAGACAATTTTGTTATATTTAAAATGTGCGTTTAGAGGGTCTTCGGGAGAGTTTGTTACATTATATTAGTTTTGAGTGAAGGTTAATATGGAAACCAAAATTACCATCTTCTGTCAAAATATATGATAAGAATTAAACCTCGGTATTATTACGTTTTCGACCAACTTCCCAAAAAGAACGAGGTTCTGACTTAATTCAGAGTTCTATAGGTACAGATGATTGGAGGTTGGCTGTTGCATTTTCACTACATATATTATTATGTTTTATGATGAACACAACTTTAAGCATTAAACGAAAAGCACGAGGTTTAAGAAATATATTATATTTCTTTTGATAACGACGAAAATATCAGATAATATTGGGTTGATAAGAAAATTGCCTGCCTAAAGCTCGGACTTATACTGTTAAATAATTTGGCAACCTCATTTAAAATATATACTTATAACCTTAAGATATAGACAGTATTATTAAACTAGGGTTTTACCACTTTGTCAAGAAAATACCGGGAAATGATCAATAACACATAACATATACGTTATACATCCAATTTTATTTTATCGCTTTCAAATTATACGCTTAAGAAATTGTAAACTTACGCCAACAATCCAATAATCCAATCACCAAAACAAATTTAAACTCTTTTCACGGAATTTAGTTCTCACCGCGAATTTTTTTATATCTTCTACCTAATGAGAACAGATGCCACAAAGTGATAACTTGAGTTTACGAAAAAGGAAGAAGTCAGCTGCAGATAACATTTTTTAAGTAAAATGATAATAAAAGAGATAAATATAAATAATTTATGTTATATAATATAATATTAGAACCCTCTTTAAACTGGATGAAATAGGTAGAAATATATACAATGATAATAAGCAATATCTGTACACGCATAATCTATAGCCTCTTATACTAGTATAATTAAAAGCGATGCCAAGTTGTAAGTTTCCTCCAGGCGGGTAGCTCTGGTGAGTCTAGGTTAATTTTTATACCTTAACCTGACTTTCGTAAGGAAGTGAATCTACTGTACGGTGGTACTGTTAGATTCTTCTGTGGTTTCACTAATAAACGCCTGTGTTTTGAGATGTAGATGTGTGAAACTTTGTATGAATTGCAATGTAAATATTTAAAAAAAAATACTGTTAGGCACATATCAATTTATTCGAAAATCATTGAAAATACTAGGATTTATAATTCGAACTGTTAACATTTTTAAGAGCGAAAAAGCAAAGATTCGTCTTTATTACTCGTCAGAAGCCAATTAGAATACTGCAGTGTAGTATGGCGACCACATTACGCAACTCACACATTAAGTATTGAAAGAGATCAAAAGCGTTTCTTATGGCACCTGGCGTATAATCGTGGCATAGTGAAACAATGTAATTCCTACAAAGATAGGTCACTAATACTTAATATGATATCATTGGCGCCCATAAAAAACTTTTGAACTTTTCTTTCTTATATAAACTATTGTTGTAAAAAAGATTTACGTTTACCGAGAGGTCATCCTCGTGGGCCGATTATTCACAGTCGTGACCTGTTTACCCACATCTACGCAGGACTATAGCTGGTGGAAATTCCTCTATACCGTGTTTCTATAAATTAGCCACTGAGTATAGTAATGCTATCGACATTTATTTGAATCATTTAACAAATTTCGTAAAATCTTACAAAAAGCATGTGGTATATTACCTATAATTGTTTGTTATAATAAGCAAGATTATTTTTGTCAAGTTGTCTATAATTGAATTAATATTGCACATAAATGTTAGTACGCCTTAAAATAAAAAAAAAACTTAATATTCCATTTTATCAATAGCTTAGAATACAAATGATTCGTAGTGGACAAGTTATTCTAAAACATAATTTTACAAATTTCAATCATAAAATTAGTATTATCATGAAGATGGTATATTAATTTTTACTAAGTATTTCAATAATTCCAATAAATTCGCATCCGGACAGACCTTCCGGTGACTAGCGATGTCAAGCACTTCTTACACCCCCGCCCGCTTTACGCCTTGTTTATTCTTACGAGTAATTAAAGAGTATTGGGTAAGTATTCGTTTATTAACGGTTATTACCAACTAATTTAAATTGATTAATGAAGAATATATTTTGGGGTCAAACTTTACAACAGTAGAAAATATGAGAGAATCAGAAAAAGTTAATACAATATCTGAAATCTGAAACACAAATTAAAAATAAAAATCACATTGTATGAAATTAAGTATTACAATTAAAAGTTGCTTTTATTTTTACACTAATAAACATGGAAGTAGTTATTATACAAATGATAGGATACCCAGAAGTGGCTGATTGATTTCAGAGGTTTATCCGTGTACCTATACTCAAAGGAACAAAGAATATGCAATAATGCATGTAACATAGAAATATTTTTGCGCACAAAAAACATACAGCTATAAAAACCCTACATATTATGCTGACCGTCATCAGTTAATACTCATATTTCGTATTGATCAGTCGCTTAAAACGTGAGTATTTTTTTTTCATAAAAATTTGGATTGGATAATACATAATAATGATATTGCTGGATAATTTACATTGATACAAATTTAAGCAAATATCAAAATAGGAATGGACCGAAATTCGTTTTACATTCGGTTTAAACAAATTTCGGCAGCTTGAGCCGAACTTCGACATTCGGCCGAAATTTGTTTTTAATGCCAAATATTCGGCACTAGAAAAAAATACAGACTTGCACTATTTTGATTGAAACCTACACTAATATTGTAAAGAGGAAAGATTTGTATTTTTATACTAGCTGTTGCCCACGACTTCGTCCACGCGGACTTCGTGTACACAGTTCCTCCCCCGTAGGTGATGGCGTGATAATATGTAGCCAATATGTTGACCCGATCCATTAGTAATATTCAATCAAAATTTGAAGTAAATCTATGAAGTACTTTTTGAGTTTAACCCGGACATACATACAGACAAACAGATGAGAATTCTAAAAACTATATTTTTGTCTTCGATATCGACTGTAGATCACGCCCCAAGTATTCTTTTAAAAAATATTCAATGTACAGTTTTGATTTTCCTACGATTTTATTATAGGTATAGATGTATCGATTAAACTAGAAACCTACTGGAGCGATTTGAAAAATTCTTTCACTATTAGAAAGATATTTCATTATCGCCGAGTAACATAGTAACATAGGTAACATAGGCTATATTATATTCTCAAAAAATCCCTAAAAGAGATCCCTACCTAATTGGAAAAATTTAACCCAAGGTATCAAAATTTTCCCTATTTTTTATGTTATTTGGATAGGCAAACTGGCAGACGTGCCACCTGATGGTAAGTGGTCGACGTCACCCCTGAACATGAATTAATTTACCTGCAACTGACCCAGGTAACTCGTTTATGTGTTGTATGTCCTAAGACATTAGGTGTTAAGTCTCGATGCCAGTAATTACAGTGCCTGTCTTGCCCTTCTCTCTGAAACACAGCAAAACTTTTTCACGGGAGAGAAATGGTGATACCCATGCAGCCGAGAGTGCGGCACAACACATCTCTCCCACCGGTAAAGTCATTATTTTGCGAGTACTGCGAAAACCACTAATAATATATAAAATAATTTAACTAAATTCGTAAAAAAGTCACGACGAGTCAGTTTCGAGAAAGCGCGCCAAAAATTAAACCAAATTTTTATTTTCACCGCCGAAATTTAAATTTGGTTCACATTTAGATTATCTCTAGTGATAGTGTATATTAATATAGACATCTTGTAACGGATGGTCTACTAAAAATCGAAACTATGAATTTGGACCATGATTCTGAGATGAAAACCATTGGAAAGTGTAAATATTTTCGATGATTTTGACGAGTTTTTTAGCTTAATTTTGTAATATTTGATTTATTCTAATCGTTTCTTTTATACCATAAGAAGCAAATAAGCAGATGGGTCTCTTGATGGAAATAGTCAACCAATCCACACCTAAGATGTTGATGGTGCATTGCTATCTTGTGGCGACGTCTAATGCCACCTGCATAAGTATACCGGCTATTTTACCTTCCAAGCCAGAACACGTCAGTGGCATGGCAAGCGCTGACGCTATTGCGGCAGGAATAGGTAAGGCGGTGGTACTAGGTGTTAGAGTTCTGCAAAGTCTCGCCCGCGTAATTGGTACTATTATACCATACCTATTCCTGCCGCAAGTGTCAGTGCTTATCATTGTCGTGTTCCAGTTTGTAAGGTAGGTAAGTTAGCCGATAGATGCTTGTGGCAATGCCATCCCGCAACTCGGGTAGCAATTCACCATTAACATCTTTGGTGTCTATATATAATGGTTTCTCTTTTCGTCAGGAGAGCCATCTGCTTGTTTGCTATCTTATTATATAAAAAAAGACCAAGAAGGAAGTTTGATTCACATTTCTAACGAAATAATTTATACTTTCCATCGTCGGCAGTCGGTGAAACTCCGTCATAATTATTGTTTTTAAGTTTTACACTTGTACTATTTCACAATTCACTAATTATATATAATATATACATTTTTATTTAAATAGCCAACCGGTTTCGCATTTAACTGCATCATCATCATGATGATCATTACTACATCATCATCATGATCATTATTATGATGATGTGGTAAAATGCAAAACCGGTTGGCTATTTAAATAAAAAAAGTATATATTATATATAATTAGTGAATTGTGAAACAGTACAAGTGTAAAATTTAAAACAATAATTTCTAACGAAACTTTTTTGTTTTTAGATTATGATTGCCTTACTTATTCTTGCCGCAATAGCATCGTACTTGTTACGTTTCATTGGGTAAGGTTATCCCTGTTATACGGACAGTAACGTGTTATTAACATATTTTAAGTCTATAGGAAATGATTATCACTTTTTATTGGGTGGTCTGTACTTGTCGTCATGTTTCGGTTTAGAGAGTAAGGTGGGCGATAAATTTGTGTATGGGGGATTAAAACCCGACAACAAAGATAGCAACGCACCTTTAACATCGCTGGTGTCTGTAGATGGTGCATGCCTCTTTCCATCAGGAAAACCATCTGCTTCTTTGCTATTCTATGATATAAAATTAAATTAAATAAATAGGTCCATCTGATTGTTTGCTATATTCATACTAATATTACAAACTAGCTGTATCCGCGACTTCGTCCACGTGGAAAAAAATTATAATTAAAACCCGCATAATTCCCGTTCTCTTACATTTCCGGGATGAAAACTATCCTATGTCCTTTCTCAGGTCTCAAATATCTTTGTTTTTATATATCATCAGATAGCAAACAAGCAGATGGGTCTCCTGATGGAAAGAGTCGACCATAGCCTATAGACACCAAAGGTGTTAATGGTGCGTTGCTATCTTGTGGCGAGGTCTAATGCCACATGCATAAGTTTACCGGCTACCTTACCCTCCAAACCGGAACACGACAGCGACAAGCATTGACGCTATTGCAGCAGGAATAGGCAAGGCGGTGGTACCAGACCCGGGCGAGACAATGCAGAACTCTACCACCGCCGTCTCGCCGCCGCTTGGATTGATTACAAGAAAGCCTATGATTCAGTGCCTATGGTTGTTACGAGTGATGGAACTGTACAAAGTTGATACAGTTCTATGCGATTTCCTACGCTCATGTATGAGGCAATGGACCACGACTCTCTGTCTTCCTAGGGGTGGTGAGAGTTTTTGTATTTCTCAACCTATAAGGATAGAGCGTGGAATTTTCCAGGGTAATAGTTTGAGTCCTTTATGGTTTTGCTTGGCTTTGAATCCCTTAAGTGCTCTACTTAAGGATTCAAAGGTAGGCTACGGTTTCGTAGAGAGGGTGAAATCATTTCTCATCTCTTGTATATGGATGATCTTAAACTCTTTGCATCCAATAAACCTGATTTGTTATCATTGCTCAACCTTACGCAAAGGTTTAGTAATGATATCAGAATGGAATTTGGTGTAGATAAATGCGGGGTCATACATGTACAGAGAGGCCGAGTTCTGAACAGCGAAAATTTACAACTCTCGGAGACAGTGTCTTTCAAATCTCTCTCTAAAACCGAAACCTATAAATACCTTGGTATGTCGGAGTGCTTAGGTATACAGGATGGGGACATTAGGCAGTTGGTGACTGAGCGTTTCTTTGGCCGTCTGACAAAAGTTCTAAAAAGTCTTTTGTCCGGTGGTAATAAGGTGCGTGCATTCAACAGCTGGGTGATGCCCCTGCTTGTGTACACCTTCGGCATACTAAAGTGGACTCAAACTGAGTTGGACGCTCTGGACTGTAAGGTCCGTAAAATACTGACAATATATCGCATGCACCATTCACGTTCATCAGTAATGAGATTATATATCCTACGAAAATATGGGGGTCGCGGCTTTCTTAATGCCAAAAACCTACATAATCGTGAGGTGTATAATCTTAGGGAATATTTCCTCCACGTCGAATGTGGAATGCATCGTGATGTTGTTGCAGTAGATAGTGGTCTGACACCGCTCTCCTTAGCTAAAGAGAACTGGCACAAACCAGTGGTACTCAGCATTCAGGACCGCTTGAACGCATGGATAAGCAAGGAGTTACATGGACGGTTCTATCGGGTTCTTTATGGGCCTGATATTGATTTACCGGCGTCCACTGCCTGGCTACGATTTGGTAACCTCTTTGGAGAGACTGAAGGATTTGCCTATACAATTGCTGATGAAGTTGTCAAGACGAATAATTACCGGAAATACATCATGAAGGATGGCACGGTCGACATATGTAGGGCGTGTCACCGTCCTGGTGAGTCCATCAGGCATATTATTTCCGGTTGTTCTCATCTTTCCAATGGAGAGTATTTGCACAGACACAATCAAGTGGCCAAGATTATTCATCAACAACTTGCTCTTCGATATGGTCTAGTAAGTTTTGAAGTGCCGTATTATAAGTACGTACCGGAGTCAGTTCTAGAGAATGGCGGTGCTAAGCTCTACTGGGATTGATCTGTCATCACGGATAGGACTATTATCACAAATAGGCCCGATATTGTGTTGGTAGATCGAATGGAGCGCCGGGCATTTATTGTTGATATCACAATCCCGCATGACGATAACCTCGTGAAAGCAGAAAAAGAAAAACTATCTAAGTATTTGGACTTAGCTCACGAGATTACCGACATATGGGGTGTGGAGTCAACAATAATTGTCCCGATAGTTGTTTCTGTAAACGGTTTAGTAGCGAAGAGTCTCGACCAACACCTACGAAAGCTCTCCCTACAGTTCTGGATCAAGGACCAGATACAGAAGGCGGCAGTGTTAGGAACGGCACGTATTGTGGGGAGGTTTCTTTCTCTGTCGCCCTGACCACCGGCGGCTTAGCTGCAAGGCTCCCGTCGGCGGGAAACCTATTTTTATATATTTATTTTTATAATATTGTATTTTTTTAATATTATAATTATAAATGTATGTAAAATAAGAGGAAAAATGTAAATAAAGATAATAATAATAATAAATTCTTTATTTGTTTGAAATAGTGTACATAATGATGTTCTTATATTAATATTGCTTCACTTATTTCACCAGACAACTGGTATACACATTTTTATTGCTGTTATTTTTAACATGCATTAAAGTAAACCTAGTAAGTACATTTATTTAATTCAATTAATTGTCTTGTTTTTAAACTTTATATTCATTCAATACATTAAATCAAAATAAATTTAAATAATAATAATAAAAAATATATTATAATTAAAATTAAAAATTCATTAACATTAAAATAAATAAAAATAAAAATCTTAGTAATTATTTGATGCAATTAGAATTAAAGTTTTATATTATATTTTTTTTACAAATAATTCGATAGTTATTTTACTTAAAGTTAATGTTAAGGCTTATGGTACTTAAGGTTGGATATGCAAAGACATATGTTTTTGCCATATCTATAAGTACTTAAATGAAATTAGGGACACTTTTGAGTGTCAGCTTTGTTCGGTACTGTGCATCAAGGGTTTTTTATATCAATGTTTATAACCTACGAAGTTACAAGCTACGTGATCTAACGAGTAACGTGCTAGACCGTAGACGCTAGACGTTATACCATAGTTTATAGCGTTACTCAGCGCTCTGTCATCGCTAGCTGTGCGACATTGTGTGAGTCATACGCTATCTCGGCCGGCTCGCGCGATCAGTGTTCAGTTACACGTTATAAAATAGTCTATAATGTAGCGCGCTAGAAAAATATAGTTTATAATTTATAACGCGCTATCATAAAATAGTTTATTTAAACAATACTAATCACCGCCTCACTTATTTCTTCTAGCGTCAGTGCTTGTCATTTAGGAGGGTAAAGTAACCGGTAGACTTATGCATATAGCATCGCTATCCTTCCATATGGGTAGCAATGCAACATTAACGTCTTTGGTGTCTATAGGCGATGGCTTCTCTTTCCATCAGGAGAGCAATCTACTTGTATAAAATAAAAATAAAAAGTCATGTATTTCTGCCGTTTTCTCTTATATCGGGGCAAAACTATTTTCGTATTTTGACTGTATTATTAATAATAAAACCTATTTGGCTCTACTAAATGTAACTGGCTGGTTTAAATACCATTTAATGTGACATTCTGAAGATGTAATAAATAAAAAAAAAACTAGTTCCCGCCATTTTTTAATTGTTTTTCAAGCAAGCAAACTGAACGTATGTGACGACGAAATTTGGTACATTTTAAAGTTTTATTACATAAAAGGTAAATAACGAACGCCGCGATTAACATTTATGTGCAGTTTACGGACCCAATGCGGTATCAATAAGAGTAGTACAAATGTGGCTCAAGTGTTTCAAGTCTGGAAATTTTAATGTGAAAAATGAGGTTCGCTCTGGATGCCCTGACAGAAATAAAATCAGTACCATCTTTGAGATATTGGAGTAAGATCGACATATTATTAGCTATGACATTTCTGAATAACTGGATACTGATCATAAAACAAATTTATGTCATTTATGAAAGTCTGAGTATAAGAAAAAACTTGACATTTGTGTACCACATGATCTCACTGATTCTCTCAGTGCAACGTGCAACCTAATGCAACGTGTTTCCATTGGAGATTCTTTGTTGAAACTTAATAATTCCGAAACATTTAATAAACAGTTGATTACGGGTAATGAAAAATGGTTGACTTGCGATAAGAATGTGCGAAAAAGATCATGGCCGAAGTACGGATAAGCCCCTCAAACCATGGCAAAGCTTGGCCTGACTCGGAACAAAGTAAAGCTATGTGAATGGTGGGATTGGAAAGAAATCGTCCACTTTGAGCTTTTGCCACCGAGTAAAACTTTCGATTTTGACCTCTACTGTCAGCAACTGATGAGGTTAAAAGCTATTGAGAAAAACCGACTGGAGCTGGTGACTAGGTAAGGCGTGGTGTTCCACCATGACAACGCCAGACCGCGCAGATCTTTAGTCACGCAGTAAAAATTGAGAGAGCTTAGCTGGGCTGTGTTGATGCATCCTCTATATAGCCCTGACCAGTGACCTTGCTCCATCAGATTTCCACCTGTTTTGGTCATTGCAGAACTCTTCAGGAAGCATAAAGCTAACCTCAAAAGAACAATACTACCTGTCAGATTTTTAAATAAGAATCTCAAAATGTAGAATTTGATCATGGCACTACCCATAAGATAGCAACAAGTCATCGATCAAAACGGCACACACATATTATAAATAAATAAAAATGTATACCTAAAAAAAAAATTTTTCTAAATCTAAAAAAGACTTTATAGATTGTGGTCCCAGAAACATTTTTATTTTTGAATAATAACGAGGCGAATTTTTGGAAACAGATTCATTTTGACGAGACGCCCTTCGTTACGCTTTTCGAAAAATCTCGTATCCGGTAACTAATAAGGTTAGGAGGCCTTAAACATATCAATTTGGTAACGGAAAAATATTGATTAACGGAATAACGGAATTAACGGAAATAACAATTAGTTTTTTAATTTAATCGCTTGATTATTTTATATGAAAATATATGTACGAAAAAACTTTTGTCCTACACATTCGATGGCTTTTCTGAAAAATGTCGGAATTATAAGTTTTTTTAAATTGATTACAAGGCATTGTTAAGTTTAACGATAATAGATAATCTTTTAACTATTTTGATCACTCATAACTGCTATTCGTTTTTAACAAGGTCAACTTATGACAGAAGTAAATATATAATATATGATTATTACGCTAATAAAATGTGTTTTTTACTACTAATAACTTTACAAATTTAAATTTGTTTACTTAAGTACTAATTTATTTTCAAATCTTCTACATCTTCTATACAAATAAATAAAATTGGAGTGTCTGTTTGTAATATTAAAATAACCGCTTTTTACTAATTGCATATGGATTTATACACGATACATATACCAAAATAACATTTTTTTTACAATTTTTGTCTATCTGTCTGTCTGTCTGTTTGTTCCAGCTAATCTCTGGAATGGCTGGACGGATTTTGACGGGACTTTCACTGGCAGATAGCTGATGTGATAGGGAGTAACTTAGGCTACTTTTTTCAAAATTTTTCCACGCGGATGAAGTCGCGAGCTGCGCTAGTAATAATAAATATAAAGCGGGTGCAATCTGTTGGGTTCCCGATTATTATTCTAGATGTTTTAAAGGAAAAATATAAATTTATATTTTTATTAATATAAATTTATCGTATATTTCTCTAAATGTATTTTAGGGAAATTTAGGATAAATAAAAATATGAGTTAGTATAACCATAGACTAAACAAATCTCTTAAGTTTGATGTAGTCAAACTTTAAGGATAAACAAAATATTATATACCTACGCGTTTGTGTCAATCATGATAATTTGTGAGTTTTTACCCGACTGAAGAGGATCATGTGTTTATCAGTATGTATGGATTTATGTATGTTTGTTCCTATGTGGCATTCTAGGGGCAGAACGCGAAGGCCGATTTTGATGATTCCTAAGCAAATCGATTCGTCTAAACTTGCGAGTGTCACTAAAGATACCTTTGATATTTATTAAAATCTACCATGGAAACCACCAAGCGCCATATTGTCATAATTTAAAAAAAAGTATTGATGAACTATATCATGTGAGGAATCTTTGAATAGATATTTAAAAATCATTTTGGGTTTTGTTTGTAATTTTTCATTGTAAATAATATTTTAGGATACATAAAGATTTAAAGTCAATTTCCTTTTAGTAACACGTCATTTATACATACCTATTATACTTCAGTATTACGATATTCGGTCCTCATTACATAAATAAATAGTAATCATCGATTAGAAAATATAGTTATATATGTAAAATATTAGAATATATGAGAAAAAGGAATTTATCACTTTGACATGTATGTGTGTATGTACAAATTGAATAATATTTGAGTATGATGATCTATTTAGGCGTCCAAGCACGTGTACTAAATTTTGTAACTGTGTGTTTGTTTATATGTCCGCGAACTTTTCGGGAAATAAAATACATATCGAGATAATTATTTTAAATTTAAATGAGGTATCCTAAGCTGAAATATACCTTTGCGGGCGCGTGGGCTCGGTATTGTACTGTGATTTCTGTATTTTCCCCAAAATCAAAGATTTGACGAGAGGTTTTACTTTTACCAACTCCGAAGAGGCAGTAATAGCATTCAGTCAGCACGTAGAAAACATGCCTTCAGATCTGTGGTTCTCCTGTTTTAAAAAATGTTTCGAACGCATTAAAAAATGTAGAGGAGATTATTTTGAAAAGCAATATACATACTATTTTGGTTATAACATGTTGTTTTTTTAAGTTACGCAAAACTTAGAGTGTGACCTACGTAATAGTGGATTTAATAAATTTATTTATATTTTAAAATAAATAAGTGAACAAATTGAAATTTTTAACAAAAAAAAAATACAGTCGAATTTGCAACCTCTTCATTTTTGTAAAGTGGGTTGAAAACATTTTTCCCCGTGTTGCCCCGTGCCCCGTGTTGGATCCAGGCTCCTTTGAAGAATAGACCAACTACCGTTCTGCCAGGCAGGTCGTAAAAGGCGACTGATTGGCTGCGCCAGTCACTACCATCGTGGCCACTACGTGGTAGAGTTCTGCATTGTCTCGCCCGGGTCTGGTACCACCGGCTTACCTATTCCTGCCGCAATAGCGTCAGTGCTTGTCGCTGTCGTGTTCCGGTTTGGAGGGTAAGGTAGCCGGTAAACTTATGCATGTGGCATTAGACCTCGCCACAAGATAGCAACGCACCATTAACACCTTTGGTGTCTATAGGCTATGGTCGACTCTTTCCATCAGGAGACCCATCTGCTTGTTTGCTATCTTATGATATATAAAAAATGTGCAAACGGTTGACCCTACGGGCCATCCCTGAAACTTCCCACTAAATTAAGGTATTTTAAGCTGAAAAGAGTAAAAAATATAATAAGCATAGACTTTTCAGTTCAAACATCTATTTTGTTAAAAATGGCAGTATATTAATTTTTGAAAAGCGGGATATTTTGAAAACGATGATGGCATTCAACTCAATTTTTGAAATATAAATATTGCTTTAGCTAAATAATCGATAGGTAAAAAAAATTCGATGCAATGTCAAAAAATTTTTTCTTTAAATTTTCGTCATTGATAAATCCCAAATTGACCGATTTTGATTAAATTAACGGTATTTAACACAGATTTTTAAGGAGAAAAGCTGAAAAGATTTTTAAG
The DNA here is from genome assembly GCA_036924255.1 of Apodemia mormo. Classification (NCBI taxonomy): domain Eukaryota; kingdom Metazoa; phylum Arthropoda; class Insecta; order Lepidoptera; family Riodinidae; genus Apodemia; species Apodemia mormo. The sequence goes on from JAUPFN010000020.1 coordinate 18,541,187, forward strand.
CCAATTATTGTTTTAGCTTGAATGTTATTTAAAAAAAAAGTAAGTTTGCTAAAATCAACGTAATTTTAATATTTGATAAACTAATGGTTGAATAATTTCGAAACTATGTCGAAAAAACACTTTTTCCAAAATTTTTTGTCAACGATTATTCCCAAACGGAATAACCGATTTTGATGCAATTTATGTGTTAGACGTAGTTTTTTGAGGAATAGAGCTGATTAGTTTTTGTACTCAATCGGTATATAAATCTGGAAGTTATATTAAAAAATACTGTTTCGCCAAAATTTTTTTGGTGTTTTTTCAAAATTTCCCAAAATCTCCTGGACCGAATCGGTTCAAATTTCAGAAAGTCTAAGTTAAACGGAATCCAATTGAATGCCATCAACCGTGTTTCGATCAGTTCAGACGTTCAAAAGTAATGAGATATTTACATACACACATACACACACTTACACACACACATACATACAGACATACTGACGTCATTGTGAAAATAGTTGGAAAAGGCTCCTAGGACCTCAAAACGTGGACATCTGCTGAAACTCGATTTTCGAAAATCGGGGTAAAATCAGTAACTTCCTTATCTACATACGTAGTGGGAAGTTAAAAAAAGCTTGATAATCATCTATATTAATATTATAAATACGAAAGTTTGGATGTTGGAATGTTTGAATGGATGGCTTTTTACTTAATCACGCAAAAACTACTAAACAGATTTGAATGACATTTAGCACAGGTAGATGATGACATGGAATAGCACATAGGCTTTTTGTCCCGAAAAAATTAGGTGAGCTCGCGGGATTTGCCAAAAACATTTATAATGCAGTGGGCACCCCGCTGCAGCCAGCACATGATAAAAGACAAGCCTGCTGAGTTTCTTCTCAGTGTATCGCCGTGTTGTCAAAATAACCTGAAATAAAGTATTTTTGATTTATGATTTCTGATTTCATGTTTGTAAAGTTTCTCTTATTCTTCCTCATTCATACATTTTTGTTTAGAATATTTTTTGTATGTTCACCAATCACTCGAAGACGTTTGTCCCGTTTCCAAAAGTTTTTTTTCGGCCCAAAGCGTATGGTCGTAGATAGTCCCATTTTTGTTTGGCGAAGATCTAATGCATTATTCCGGAGATACAGGTTGATTGCAATTTAACTGCGTTTATTAATTATGCTGCGTTAATTTAATTAACATGTATCGGTATAGCTAGTATACAAACTGTTAGCTTCTTAGGGGTTGACATTTTAGAAAAAAGTTAGCCTGTATTTGACCCCGGATCTTCAAATATCTCCATTCCAAGTTTAATCAAAATATGGTTCAGCGATCTAGTGGTGCGAGAGGAACAGACAGACTTTTGCATTTATAATATCTATTAATAGTAAAAATAGAACCATGAACAAAATTAGCAGAAAAAATAGAAAAAAAAATTACCCTTTGTTCAACCCAAGACTTAAAATTATCTCATGAAACTACATCAAAATTGGCCCAGCGACCGTGTAAACATCACATTTAGACGGACAATAACTTTCGCATTTGTAATATTAGTATGGATAGAGCAAAAATATTTGTTTCGTTTCGTTTCGTTTTATTTCGTTTTATTTTATTTTATTTTATTTAAATTTATAAGATAGCAAACAAACTTTACTATTCTCTTTACGGCTAAAATCAGCTGTCAAACATAAAGAAGATTTAATTATTCTATCTATAAAGTCTATGGTCCTATTTCGTCACAAGCGATAGTCAAAATAATTAAAAGATTATTATTTTAAAGCTTACACTTGTACCGTTTCACAATTTGCAAATTATATACAAATTTAATTTAGTAAAGACATATGATATTTTTTGACAATTTAAATTTTTAGCCTTAAACAAATAACTATATAGTATTTACATAAATGAATTGTGAAACAGTACAAGTGCAAAATTAATAAGATGTTGATACCAAATTTGGGAAAGACGTTGAAGAATTCAAATACCTAGAAGCCACGATGGCAGTGGCTTATACGAACTGCCTGATAGAATTGCATATACTTAATGCTTTCAATGGAACTAGAACAAGACGGGGGATTCACGATATCTCTCATTATCTTCAAAGTTTATTGTAAATGATTACAGAATTCTCAGTAAACATGGAGACCATTCCGTATCACCCTCTGATTGAAGTGACCCAAGAACAAATGGGTCAAGTTCGCGAGTTCTATGGCATAAACGATGTAAAGAAAATACGAGAAAGCTTAGACTCAATAGAAGAGTGGTGCAAGAAACAGGACCATCTCGCTGATGCTCTCCCATATTTGAGTGGGTAACATATTTTATTTTTATTTCATTTAAAAGTAAATAAGTACCTACATATAATAAATACTATCATAAAACATAAATAATACCACATGCAAATACAACATGATGATATAAATATTAAATAGTATAAATAAAAAATAAATGTAGAACTCATTTAACCATAGTAGAAGTTATTTAAAATGTATTTAAATATTTAGAGCAGGCGGGAAGGAGGTCTGGCAACAGCTATCTGCGGCGCGAACTGCGACGCGACTTGCGGTGTGGTGAGCAAAGAGCGACGAAAACAAATATCGGAAACTGTCTGCATACTGTATGCCACAGCTACCGGCGATGAGAATTTCGGCGCGACTTGCAACGCGGAAGGAACCGAGCGACGCGCAATTCTGACGCGCGCGTGGTGTTATGAGCAAATAAAACAAATGAACTAGTATATCTAGTATCAAGATAACCACAGTTCAGAGCGGCGCGACCGGCGAAACCCCCGATTTTACATCGCGCTACCAAACCAAAATATTTTGCTTTTTTGCGTGTTAAGTTTAATATTAATAATGGATATTGAACAATTTTAAAAATTCTAATATGTCCGTCGCCCACCGCCAACGCCGCTTCGGTCGCAACTAATCGAGCTGTGGCATGCCTAGAAAATTGCTCGATTCACCGCGCCGCAATTGTTGTGAATTTTTAACGTATAATCAATAAGTATTATGTATATTAATCATAATTTATTGTATGACTAGTTGTTGCCCACGACTTTGTCCGCGCGGACTTCGTTTACTCCGCACAGCACCTCCCACGTAGGTGATAGCGTGATAATATGTAGCCTATATGTTGACCCGACCTATTAGTAATATTCATGCAAAATTTGAAGTAAATCCATGCAGTAATTTTTAAGTTTACCCGGACATACATACAGACAAACAGACAAACAGACAAAAATTATAAAAACTATATTTTTAGCTATATTTTTGGGATATCGATTATAGGTCACGCCCCAATTATTATCTTAAAGAAAATATTCAATGTACAATTTTGACTTTCCTACGATTTTATTACATGTAATAGATATAGATTGGAATATATTTATTTCTCATTGAATATGATTTGGGAGTCAGCTCCAGAGATGTAAAAATATCCAATTAACTTGTTATGGGCTAGTACAAAAAGGGTGAAGAATAAATCTTAAATCTTAATATCTTTGGCATAAATCCGCAATCAATCAGCTGCTTTATATGTGTGATAAATAATTCATGTAATAAAAAATGTTTTTTTATTATAGTTTAGCAAACAACCAAATTAATCTCTTGATGTCCATCAAAAAGATGGAAAGATAAAAAAATATCACAGCAGCGTATTTTTTCCAATATTATAAAATCGCAAACAAGCATCTTCTATCTGTAAATAGCAAAGTTATTAATAATGCAATTACTATGTATGTGACGAGTTGTATCTACATAATGCCACTGTGATCCCCTTTTTTGTCCAGACCATCAGTTACTTTCATTCATTTATTAAGCCCCATATTTCTTTTCATTTTGCCATGCCTTCGTGGATTCACATATAACAGTTCGCGGAAAATAGCCAGATTAATTAATTTAACCTTTTAGTTATAGATTTACGAAAATTAATGCCTGAATCAATACAATTAGTAATGGCTATAACCGCCACTACAAAATTATCAAAAGTAATCTTATAAATATATATTTACAAGATTCTTTTTAATATTTTTCTTTAGTTTATCAAATTATTAAATTTTAATTACTGGATTAAATTGAATAATATAATATCCATTGTCTCTCGAGAAATATCAACACAGCTTTCCAAAGCTTATGCATTCTGTTGCTAAATTAATAAAGTTTCTAGATGTCAGGCAGCAAGTCTAGGTTACTAGCGGTTATATGTTTCACTCGCGTTGAATCCAATTTTCTTTATAGGGGTTTAATTTAAAAAAAAACTTCCCAATTATTAAAATAACTATCCTTGCTTGCTGTATTTTACCCTTTTAGTCCAGGCTCCTTTTAAAGAATATTATATTTTATTCTGCCAGGCAAAAGGCTGAATATTGGCTAAAAGTACCACTGTCATCATGACTACTAGGTAATAGAGTTCTGCAACATCTCACCCGATTTTGGTACCACCGCTTTACCAAATCCTATAGCTTCAACGCTTATAACTGAGTGTTCCAATTTAGAGTATAAGGTAGCTGAAAAACTTATGCGTGTGGAATTACCTACCCCACTGCACGGATAGCAACGCAAGCAAAGGTAACGGAATGGTGGTCTCTTTCCACCAGAGGAGCCATCATGTTGCTAACTATTCTATACAAATTCATGTAGCGTGCAGCGCGAAGTAGTAATAGACTTAGATACACATATTTTTTTTTATATTTGTAGTATTCAATTTTTTGTTTATTTCAGGTCGTAACATGATGGAACGTCTCTTCGTATTAGCAAGAGGATCCGTGGAGGGTACCAAAACAAAAATTGACAAATTTCTTACCTATAGAGGCATGATGCCTGATCTCTGTTTACATAAAACTGTTGATGAATTTTTAAAATTATCTTTGTGTGTATAAGTTATAATTTTTTTAACTTCGCTACGTATGTAGATACGTACGTAGCGAACTTTTTTTTTCTAAAATCGAGTTTTGACAGGATATTCACGGTTTAAAGTCCTAGGAACATTTTTCGAATATCTTCACAATGACCGATATACGTCGATATGTATGTATGTCTGTGTATGACATTTCATAACTGTTAAACGGTTTTACAGATACTAATATATATATATATATATATATATATATATATATATATATATATATATATATATATATATATATATATATATATATATATATATATATATATATATATATATATATATATATATATATATAAATACTGGCATATATTTAATAAACACCCAAACCCGGAAATACAAACGTTTATGGTCATCACTGCAATGCTTGTCCCCGTTGGGGATCGAACCCGAGCCCCGTTGATTTGTAGTCAGGAACGCTAACCACTCGACCATCGGGGCAGTCAAACTTACAATAACTTCGGAATGAAAGTACCAGTTAATTACAAAATCTTATCAGCTCTATTAAATAAGAAACTGCGTTTAATATCGTTAATTTTATCTAAATTGGTTTTTCATAATTCACGATCAAAATTCTTCAGTTTGTGTGGAATTTATCAATGACAAAAAAATTAATACAATTTTTGACATTACGTCGACATTAACTATCAATTATGTAGCTAAAACAACACTGCAGATCTCAAAAATTACGTTGAATGCCATTTTAAACTGCCTTAATACCAAAATATACAGCTTTACAAAAATCAATCACAAGAAGTATAGTATATACGCGTACAATTTTTTTAACAAACTAGATATTTAAGCTGAATAATCTTTGCTCCTTTAAGCTTAAAATGATACAATTTGGCGGGAAATTTCAGGGATGGCTTGCAGGTTCAACCTATTTACACTTTTTTATACTTATATAAGTAGGAATATATAAAAAGTTGAAAAGATTCCTATTTTCAAAGTATAATAATTTGTTGGAATCTTTTTTATGTACGTTCGTTCACCGATTACTCGAGACGCCAGAACCGATTTGGTAAATTGTTCAAAGGGTACACTTTCCAAGTGATCCCAATTTAATTTGAGGAATATTAGATGCAGTATTCGGAGATAAAAAAGGGAAGTAAGCTTTGTGTGTTGATTAAATTATAATATTATTTTCAACGCTTGAAACACAGTCATCAAAGTGATACTGTTGAAATCGGTTATGTGTGATTAACTCTTTTTTTATGGCAATAGTTATCTTCCTCAATCCCTCTGATGATAACATCTACTTCCATCCGCGCAGCTTCACTAGTGAGTATTTATACATCATCAATATAAGAAATTTTATACAATCTTTTTTCAACAAAAATATTCACGTCAAATAAATTTTATCAAAATTCGCTAAGCGCATTAGTCGTGAAAGCATAACAGATAGACAGGCTTTCAAATTTATAATATTAGTATGGATTTACCGAAGAAGTTAATAAGGTTTATGTTATTATGCTTGCGTGACATCGCGTAGGAGTGGAGTAAAACTCAATGGAAACGTAGAGGATGGTTTCTTAATCATTTCATATAGAAACTGTTCATTGTTTTAGAAACTACATTCCTTTGCCCAAACTTAATCCGTCGGACAACTCAAGAGTTATGGTGTCATACTTAGCAACTGATAATGTGGATGACCTTTCTACTCTGTCTAGTCTAAGATACGCTTTTATGGTTAGTCTTACGTCATCTCATCTTGTTGGTCTGGCTCTTTTCAAAATTAAAAGATGTTATACTAATTAAAACTTTCGTGGGATATTATTAATTAAATAATTAAAAACGGCTATATCCATGTTAAACTTTGTGTCACAAGAACTTCGTATTCCATGAGCTCGTTGGGGTCCCATGGCCTCAACTAGCTTATGGAACACAAAGTTCTGACGACGTAGTAAGTATTGACGGTTGTCCTAATTTAAATAAAGATAAGGGATGGACACTATCGTCTGCTTGGAAACCCGTGTTGTTAAATGCATTGCGGAAAAAGAACGATAATGCGGATGATAGTATAATGTAGATATTGTCAGTACATGTTGTGCACACTTAATTTCCAATAATCGTATAAACGCATCGATCTTAGTATGTACAACATTTTCGGCAGCGGCGCTTCTCACACGTACGGTTCCATCGAACCACGAGCGGCGTGCAGTGATACGCAGTTAGAGACGTGACGCGACCACGATTCACCTTGATGAAAGACCTCATATAGGTCCGAAACAAATTGAAAAATACACCGATTAAACTTGAGTGTGGCCATTTTTAATTATTTAATAAAAGATTATTATTAAACATTTAAAAACATTAAATAGTTACAAAAATCTAAATAAACATGCCTTAGCATTCATATTTATGTGCACCTTATTAATTATTATTAGTAATTATGTAGTGCACCTTAGTGCATTTGAGCACCTTAACCTTTCAATAACTTGTACGAATTACAAGCAAGATACACTTGCTACAGTTGAAAAACTATACTGCAGCCCTTACGCACACCCTGAAACAAGGAGAAAATATTTCAAACAATATAGTCATTTCTTAGCCTAATTTACTTCTTAGCCTAACTTAGCCTAACTATATATATATATATATATATATATATATATATAGTATGCAATAATTAGTCCGTAAAACGAAAGATTGCAGAGTATTGCGTGTGATCCAAGTAATATTTATTTACTTACTGCTATACAGTGTGTAAAGAAAATCCTGTCCGATCCGAAAGAGGCATATAGGTTGGTTAAAGGCATTACTAAAAAAATATTAAAGTGGTTTTATTTCTCAAAATAAAAAAGATACCGTTTTTTTAATATTCGTATTTTTACTTATATTCCCCTAGAGTTAAGCCAATATTTTAAAAATGACCACACCTTGTCGCTGTTTGTTTCGTTGTTTCGCTTTGGCGGCTTTTGCACAAACACCACGCGAAGGCGCGCTATTTGTTTTACGGCTTTTTACAAAGGATCCGACTTGCGCGGCATTCTTTGATATTAGAATTTGCTAATTTGTAAGTATTGTCATACTTAATGTATGAAAATACCATTTAAGATTTTTTTTATTGGGAAAACTAATTAATTAATATCCATAAAATAATTACACATATGTAATCGTATTACGGTACCAAATAACACCTTTAATTATCCGACAGGGTTTTCTTTACACACCGTGACTAAGTACTACTTTTAAAGAATGGCCTTTTGTTTTCCTGTCAGGCAGATCGTTAAAAGCAAAAGATGGGCCAAAAATATCACTGCGATTATGACGACCGGATTCTCACCTATTCTCGCCACTGTAGTACATGAATAACAATATCGATTCATCTGACTTTAGTTCCATTGCATGTAGGCACGACACATTTCACAAGTAGTATGTGAGATTTCATATAAAATGCATTTTCATACATCGCATTTGCTACCTCTCTTCATTTGGTCTGTGGTATTTAACATTCAATGAAATTTTCCAATCCATAAAAGAGCGACAGTAGTTATAATTCATACTTCATTTTTAATAGCTTACGGTTATTTGACGTTCGGGTAATATTATGAGTAAAAAATCATTACGAGTGTTTTAGATGTGAAATCAGTGTGATTTTTTTGTTTCATTGCATCAAATGAAATTGTAATAAAATCAGTAAAAATATGAAGTCACTAGCTGCAGCGTGCAGCCCGCTGCATTATAACTGTTTTTGGTGAATCCCGCGGGATTACCTAGTTTTTCCGGGATAAAAAGTAGCCCATGTGCTATGTGTGCCAAATTTTATTCAAATCCGTTTAGTAGTTTTTGCGTGATTGAGTAACAAACACCCATCCAAACATCCAAACTTTCGCATAATAATACTAGCTGCACCGCTGCATTATAAAAGTTTTTAGTGAATCCCGCGGGGTCACCTACTTTTCCGGGATAAAAAATAGCCTATGTGTTATTCTAGATGTTCAGCTATCTACATACCAAATTTCATCGTAATCGGTTCAGTAGTATTTGCGTGAAAGAGTAACAAACATCCATACATACATATTCACAAACTTTCGCATTTGTAATATTAATAATAATAGGATTAAATCTAGATTTTCATGCCTAATTTCTTGCCTGTCTTGTTCGATAGACGGTAAGGAAGTCATGGATAATATGGCATTTTAACCTACCAGGCGGATGGCGACACAATGTTAATATCTTTATATCTTTACTGTTATAAATGTATGTTTTATATAAGACTGTCTTCTTTATGTTAGAATGTTAGATACGATAGTTCTTTATGTTAGATACGATAGAAAAATTGAATAAGTAATGATATTTTAGCAGACTTAAAATATGTAAATTACGTTCCATAGCCCTGTATTTTATTCCCAAGTATAATTAATTGCAGTTTAATCAAAATTATACATTATCCATCAGTTGTGAATAATACATACAAGGACATATTTCTGCATTGTCTCCCCCGGGTCTAGTACCGCTACTTCACTGTTGTGTTCCAGTTTGGGGGTAAGGTAGCCGGTAAATTTATGCATGTGGGATTTGACCTCGGCATTAACATCAACAAAGGCGATGGTTGACTATTTCCATCAAAAGACCCATCTGCTTGTTTTGCTTACGAATCGCTTGTTTTGCATCTGTTGGTTTGCTTACGGATATATCTTATGATAATACTTGTAATAGTAATAAATTTTAATTAATATTCACGGGATAAATTACACTTGCTGATCTAACCCCAAAGTAAAAATTATTTGCTTGTGTCATGGGTGTTAGTCAACGATACTAATACATAGAAATACATATATAAATACTAGAATATATTTAACTATATTTTCAGGTTGGCGAATACAGACTGAATTTCGACTATTTTACATCAGAGCGGTTTATCGTGGATTTGGCGAATTGTAAAGCTAGTTTTATAACAAAATTGAATCCTGTTTTATTGAAAAAAGGCGAAATTTTATGTACGGTAAATAGAATTATAGACTAGCGACATTTAAACTTCTTAAGTTATTGTTATTGACTTCATACAATCCATAGTAACATCAAAAAGTTTGTCACTTTTATTATAAAGAAAAAATCGTGTGTCTGTTTATTATGCTTTCATTTTGAAACCGCTTGTTGTATTTGATGAAACTTGACAAGTATATAGGTAGTTAAGAACTTGGCGTCAAGTAAACACTCTTATAAAAATATACACTTAATGGGCTGCAATAGTGGATAAAAGTTTTTATGAAAGATATATTGATGACATGTTGGTTTTTTTGGTTGGTTGGCACGCAGAGCTACGCAGGTCATTCAGTTTTATAATAAACCGGCAAAGTGCATGTTGGACAACGCGCAATGTAGTGTTCCGTACATAATGTGGGGTTGTTATTGGTTAATTCTATAAAAAATAACCAACCTATTTTAACGCCAATGATGGAGTTTATTTTATACGTTGGTCCCTTTATCTACTTATGCGTGTTTGTCGGCTATTACTCACAAATTTGTAAAGTCTACTAATCAGCCGTGATAGTTTTCCTCTTAACTTTATTTTATATACTGCTATCGTGGGTTTTTCACGTACCCAAAACAACTGAGTAATTGGTAGACACTTAACTCTACCAAAAACCAGCACTTTAAAGCTGGATAGATTTTCTAATCAAAAAATTGTCGTCACTAAGCGATCTTTTTATATCTATCCAAAGATATCCCATACTATAAGGTACACAATTAAAACATTGTCATTCCCAATTTTGGTGTGCCTTAAAAATATTTTTTTAAGATTTTATTTCATCATTTTGTTCGCGTGACTAATATGTTTATTAATGAAAAATCACAGCTCTTTAGTACCGTAGATTTCTGGGCTAAGCTGCAGAGGGACAGATGGATATAGAAAAACTATAAGGGCTCCTAGTTGACTTCGGAACACTTTAAGTGAGGCTAATCTGGAAATATGCTCTTTCAAATTAAAAGAAATATACCTATTATGTCACTGTCTTGTGTTCTTGTGGTTAGCCTATTTAACGCCAATCATAAGGTATGGTATATTTTTCTAAATGAATATTTGCCAGCCTAAGAAGTGACTCCAATATCTCGGTCCCCCCTTCACGTAATCAAACCTCAATTGAATTGAAGATTTTAAGGCTCCGCCACGCATAAACTCGACACAATGTTATGTCGCGTCGTAATGCGACTTAGCATAATGTGTAAGAAATTGTGTAATAGACTAATATCTTTCGATTAGATTAAATTTGTTACGTAAATAGAACCCCTTATTATTTACAATCAAACTAATTGTTAGATGAATAAAACTAAATAAAATTACGTGTAAATTGTACATTTGCAGGAAGGATTTGGGACAAAGATCAAAGGTGTACATTTCTTAAATGCTCCATCGTTTGTAGATAAAATAATATTTATAGTAAAGCAGGCTTTTAAAGAAAAGGTGGCTAGGAGACTTCACGTACATAGTTCATACGAAGATCTACAAAAAAATGTAGCAAAGGAGATACTTCCAAAAGATTTTAATGGAGACGGTCCCAGTCTTTCAGAATTGGCAGGTGAGTTCTGTAATGAAATCCACCACCTTTATCCACAAATTCAATTATAACTTTAATGGTATACAGCCTAATGATATGACAGAAAATTTAATGTTTTTTTATATCATAAGATAGAAAATAAGCAGATGACTCTCCTGAAGGAAAGCGAAACCATTTCCCGTAGAAAACAAAGATGTTCATGGGGCGTAGCAATGTGCAGCAGCATGGGAATTCCACATGCCTAAGTTTACCGGCTATCTTACCCTTCAAATTGGAACATGACAAAGACAACCGTAGATGCTACTGTGGCAGGAATACGTGGTGGTACCAACATATTTTATACATCGTATTTTATAACTAAAATATTTAAAATGAATTTATAAAAAACGTAAAATATTTACAATGAGTAAAGTTATAATGATACTAACATTATATTGGTGAAATACCTGAAAAAAAGCTATTTAAAAAAACAAAATTTTGACAGATGGTTCGCTGACTAAATACTATAGAAGGATTATAACAGATATGAATGACCATTTTTCATAGAAAGTTAAAGTTTACTTGATTTTTATAGTATTTGCTTATCAATATATATGCAATGTTTTCAAGATTTTTGTACGCAATTGAGAATGTATTGATTTATTGATTGTAATCGCCTGTAGTTTGAAAACCATGATATACAAAATGCCGTAGATAACATCCAGTTTAATTTTATGTATGACTTTCACTAGTCCATAAAGAAAGGTTTTTACTTTAAATAAAAAGAAACGTCAATCAAATTAAATTGTTGTTATATCGTATAAACTTAAAACACAATTAGCAATATATATTATAGCATTAAATGCAGTATCGTCACACACAGTTCGTTATCTTTTATTCGGTGTAGTATTGGATTGTATGAGACTGAATTAAAATTTCATTAACTGGCTTGTAGTAGTACTGAATCGCTGGTAAATTAATTACAACGCATTTTCCTGTAATACAACGTTTAGTAAACAGATTCTATAGCATTTGTAAAAATAACGAAATCGAAAAATTAATGTGTGTCTCAAACTATTAAGTTTTTTGGTTTAATTTTTCGTCTATGGTCTAAAAAAAATTCTCAAGAATTTGAATTTTTCGCATTTATATTAATTGGACACTTTTCCCGGTATTTTGTACTTTATAGTTTAAAGTTTCTATATTGGTCAAAATACTTGTGTGTATTACAAATTATACATTTTTTTTATTTTAGAGTTATGGAAAGAAACACTCAGTACGGAGAAAGCAAGAAAACTCATTAAAGATTCAGACAAACTAGTCAGTGATGAATCAAAGCGAAGCTCTTTTAAATTCAACGAAGAATATTTAGGAATACCGGGTTCTTTTAAAAAACTTGACGTAGATTAGTTTCTATAGATTTTGTAATAGTTTTAGGGTGCTTATGGAATAAATAAATTCAGTATGGTTAATCTATTTATTCTATTTAAATGGTTTAGAGGTATCCAATCTCAAAATATTTTGAAATGTATTTCGTTTTTATGCATATTTAAATAAATGAATGCGGTATAATAAACAAATCTAGGTTAATAATAATATAGTTTACTTTGGCTCGATTTAACACAAATTACAAGCCAACAATAAAAAAATATGACTAAACAAATAAGTGAATTTACAAACTAGTATAATCTACCCCTTAGGCCGCACCTGCGTGTATCGTCCCGAAGTAATGTGCACCGAAGCTTTGTACGTTTTGACTCTAAAAAATTATCGCGATAAAAGCAGTGGTCATTTTAGCGGCAACGAGATTTTGCAAAAATTATTGTTCAATAATTCAAGATGATGGAATTAATTTTTAAATGAGTAACTATGGACGACAACTTCCTTTACATGTGTGCTAACATTTAGTTACTAAAATGTTTTTATTTGTAATTTACATTTTTTGGGTCCTATATGATGGGATTAGCTTTATAATTTATGGATATCAGTACCATTTCGATGAGTTCAGCGCATAATTAAATTGACGACGCAGAGCGATATGTTGGTGCACTAAAACCCTTTGCCGCCGCCGCATGGCATGCCGCCACCCACGCAAGGCGCATAAAGCACACGTATAACGAATGTTCGCGATACCAGCTGATAATAGCCGGTCACATCTGCATGTACCGTATCATTGCGCGAAGCTTTGTGACGATAGACGCAAGTGCGATCCCAGCATATGTAAAGTTAGATAACGTATTGCGTGCAAGTTGGGACGTATTGCTAATTTGACAAGACTAAATATTTCACATTTCACATCTCTTTCGCCATACTATAATTTCATAGAAAATGATAATTAAAGTTTTCACAAAATAAATGTCGTGTCGTATCAGGAGGTTAAAACCATGTCTATAGATAAAAAGAATCAAAAGAGTCAATAGTATTCTGAGTGGAGGCAAACGATCGAATGATCGTTTGCCACTACTTAGAACTCAGAAAGAAGTCAAAACTAGCTCAGAACTCAGAAAGAAGAAGCTACTAAGGGAATAAACACTGATCAGAACTTTGCCGATACACATGCTTTTGTTGCTGGATTACAGACTGGTGAAGCCAGGGTCTCCGAAGTGGTTGTGGATGACCACTTGTCACGAGAAACCGTGTTAGCAAAATATTTCACATCGTGTGGAGCGAGGCTCCAATATCACGCCATACCAGCAGTTGATTTTTTTTATTAGAAAACTGAAAAACCACATTTTTGATTTGCTTAACCTGTGAATCGAACCCGGGACCTTATGTGGTCAACATCGACACTGGACCACTAGACCATAAAGACGACAAAACGCTATAACTGCAATTAAACCAGCTTGAAAGTTTTTTTTTTATGTTATAAGATAGCAAACAAGCAGATGGGTCTCCTGATGGAAAGAGTCAACCATCGCCTATAGACACCAAAGGTGTTAATGGTGCCTTGCTATCTTGTGGCGAGGTGTAATGCCACATGCATAAGTTAACCGGCTACCTTACCCTCCAAACCGGAACACGACAGCGACAAGCACTGACGCTATTGCGGCAGGAATAGGTAAGGCGGAGGTACCAGACCCGGGCGAGACAATGCAGAATTCTACCACGTAGTAGCTACGATGGTAGTGACTCGCATAGCCAATCGGTCTCCTTTTATGACATGCGTGGCAGAACGGCAGTTGCTCTATTCTTCAAAGGAGCCCGGAACCAACACGGGGGAAAAAAGTTAGTAAAATACGTGTACAACCGACAACGTTAGCCTAAAATCTTGACCTCTTAGGAGGCCGGGAACATTTTATTACATATTATAAATACTGTGGTCAAACACGAATAACGACTCCGAAATCTGGCAATCACGTACGAAGTTGCGGGTACAGCTAGTACTCAAATATTATCCAATTGCAACAATATTACATACATACGTGTTAAACTGACATAAAAGTAAGCCGGTTGATCCTACAGGCTATATCTGAAACTTTCCGCGAAATTGAGGTATTTTAAGCTCAAAGAAAAAAAACTATACCTGAGCGTAGAATTTTATAGTAGAAGAGTTCAAAAATATTTTGTATTAAATGAGATAACTAACCTCATTCATAACAAAATATTTTTGAACTTTGAACAGTTTTGAAAAGTTAGTTTTTGTATGTTTTTGAAACGATGAATGATTTTGATATTTGGAATGACACTTAACGCAATGTTTGTGCTCTACGATGTTTTCTTAGCAGCATAATCTATAGGCTAAAAAATGTTAAAGCAATATAAAAAACATTTTTTTCCTAAAATTTTTGTTATTGATAAATCCCAAATAAATCGACTAATTTTGATCCTATAGTAGTAGTAGCCTGAAAATTATTACAAAAATATTAAGCTATTAATTATTATTTGCTGTAAAAAATATTAATATTTGAAAAACTGTAATTTTAAAAAACTTTATTCAATTTTGATTTTTGATATGTATTTGACATAGTTTTATAGTGAAACGAATTAGTTCAAATTTTCAGAAAGTATAAGTTGAGCAGAATTCAATCGAATGCGATCAACCGCGTTTCGATCAGTAAAGCCGTTCAAAAGTTATGAGATATTTACATACACACACACATACATACATACAGACATACTAACGTCATCGTAAAAATAGCCGAAAAAGGTTCTTAGGACCTCAAAACAAATCAATAACTATTTTTCCGACTCAGAAATCGAATCTAAGAATTAATGCTGTCTGAACACAACATTACTCGTAAATAAATCTATATGTTGACGCTTTGATATCTCAAAGTTAAACAAACCAACAAAAATATTTTCCAATTTATATTGATGTAGATTGTGAAAAATCTCCAAATTTTTTAACATAATTTTAT
The DNA here is from genome assembly GCA_036924255.1 of Apodemia mormo. Classification (NCBI taxonomy): domain Eukaryota; kingdom Metazoa; phylum Arthropoda; class Insecta; order Lepidoptera; family Riodinidae; genus Apodemia; species Apodemia mormo. The sequence goes on from JAUPFN010000020.1 coordinate 18,556,920, forward strand.
CTTGATGTTATTGTTTATTTACATTTTTTGTACAACAGTGATAAATAAAAACTGACCTACCTAACAAAAAAAAGCAACATGTATGAGTAATGGTTTGTCCCTGGTAACGGGTGGGAACGGTGTTGGATGTTGGAGATCACGAGTGCTTCAAATTTATGAAGTACTATCAAAAACAAAACATTCATGCTGGAAAATATATGATTTTAAGGTATAGTCGTAAAGTTATTTTTTACATATTTTTTAAAGAGTAAATTAGTAGACGATTACCCATTTTTTTCTACAGAAATGGAGGCAAATGAGTAGAAGGTGCACCACATGGTAAGTGATCACCGCGACCCATGGACATCCGCAATATTAGAGGTCTTGCAATTGCGTTGCCAGCCTTTTAAGAAAGCGTAAGTTTTTTCTTGAGGTCGCTAAATCGTATCTATCCAAAAGCATCCCAATCGTTAATTGGTTCTACAAAGGTATATTCCTTCATTCTTCCTTCCAGACACTACAAAGATATATGAGTAGTACGTTAACACCGAAAAGGTTTATGGCACATTGCTATCCGTACGACAGCGATGAAATGCCACTTGCGTAAGACTACGGGCCACCCCAACCTCCAAACTAAAACACGACAGTGAAAAACACAGATACTGTTGAAGTAGGAATATCTAAAGTGGTGGTACCAGAGATAGCAGGTGAGAAGCAGTTGATTTTTTCTTCAAAAAGGGCCTGAATCAACACGAGAAAAATGGTTTTAACTATGGTATGATTAGTTTGAAAATTTAATCAGCGATGGAATGAACATTTTTGACATAAAATTCATAACCGTTACAATACCGTTATAATATTTTAAATCTTGAATTTCTATTTGGACTGCCAAAAAGTACTATAATGGAGTTTTACTAACATATACTTTTTTGACAATTAAGGTACATTTTTGAAGATTAGAACTTGTTTTATATGATTACTAATACTAACAGTCTGTTCAATTACCTTGTGGATATGGCTGTTAAGTTGACATATTTTTGGAAATATAATTAATAAAATAAAATTATTATAGTTTTGCAAATACCACAAACTTATGTAATTGATTATCTTAAATTCAGAAGTTACAGTTATCTCAGTTTGTGGTTTTCAGCAGTTTAGTCAGGTTATTTAATTAGTGCTTTAAGCTACGAGTATTGCGTTGGTGCTAACAATCTATTAACATTCGATACACTCTGCCTACTTTTTGAAAGAAACAGAATGATGTTGTTTATTTTAATATCTTTCAACGCTTCTGCAACTGGCTGTACGCAATAAGAAAGGAAATCACAGTCACAAACAGCAAGCAACAAGTCGTTGATTTATTTTTGTGTCAGTCAGAAAATATAGAAAATACATATTACATTTACCATAAAGCAATACTTTTATTAGCGGTTCGTTAAACAACTTCACATTTTTGCTCAATTTTTATTAATTTATCTTTTATTTTATAGTTCAGTAAATTAGCGAAAAACCATAATAGCAACCGGTAAATATTGATGAAATGACATTGCTTACCAAGGTTATAGATTATATAATAGTTAATATCGCAACGGATGAACCACTTTATAGAAAAATGTCGCACATACGGTTATTTTTTTAAGTTATCGACCACTGCAGACGAAAATGATCCTTATTTCTGGATGTTATTTTTCTTCGTAGCTGTGCGCGATTTGCAACATCTCACAGCAAGCTAGGGCTGTTTTCATTGAATACCAATTTTCATCAAAACCATTTGAGACGTTCTTGAGTTACAACAGGGTATACAGATAGACGTTTCACGATGATACGCACAATTACGTGTTCTAACTGAATACCTATTTCCAACAAGTTCGGTCTAGCCGTTTATAGATTATAGAGTGACGTACAGTCATGCATAACAAATATAAGGCAGTATTTGTGCAATTACGTGCTCTCACTCTATACCAATTTTCCTAAAAATCAAGCCTTTCTTGAGTTAAGACGAGACATACAGATAGACAAACACAAGTTTTATGGTCTATTATTTAACATTAATTACAATATTACATTACAATAATAATATCACAAATTACATGAATTTGATCTGATTTACATTACAATAATTACAATAATAATATCACAAATTACATGAATTTGATCTGACCCCAAAGTAAGTAAATTATTTGGTTGTGATATCGATGTTAGTCAACGATACTAAAAAAAGGGTATATAAAAATATATAATATTTTAATACTGAGATATAAGTAAGGAATAAACACTCAAACCCAGAAATACAAATATCTATGCTCATCACACAAATGCCTGTCCCAGTTGGAAAACGAACCCGAGTCCCTTGTATGCGAAGCTAGGGTCGCTAACCAAGCAGGCCAAACGGGCTGTCCAGCGGTTCATTATGTATGAAATATTGCTCAACCAAAACAAATACTTACCTATTTCATCAGAAGGTAAATGGAAAAATAAAATATTTTTGTTTTTATACTTGCACCCAGCAAGTCTGTATACATTTACAGCACATACGGCTCCACATTTAGAAGCCATCTTACTGCCCGTTCACGACTTTCGGTCCTAGCGGCACGCGGTGCTGCAAGCGGGACGGGGAAGCGTTGGCACGCCAAGTAACCTCAGTAGCGATTAGCGGTAGTGGCTAAGGTGGATGTATTCTGAACGTGCCCAATAGTATAGCGTTATCTAAAATACTCCTTCTTTGTTTTAAAAGCAGCACATTTTTAAAAAAAGATATACTGAATATCAGATAAGGAGTACATGAATTGAATAGGAATCGATATTCAAATGGTGAATTCCGTAATTTATACGAAGAAGACAGAAAATATCCAGACAAGTTTTATGAGTACATGATGAGTGTGACGACATTTGATTATATTCTGCAACACATAGAAATACATTTAAATCAGCAGATCATGTCTAAAAGGGATGTCACCAATCCAGAAGTAACTTCTGCGATAAAAGCCTCCGTGTTTCACTATTCGCTACAAAAATCGTCTAAAATATTTTATTCTTTACTTCGTTGCTGAATACGTCACTCACACGCTGCTGTCCGTGCCGCTGTCTCGTGGCGTCGCACTCATTGTCTTGTACGTTTGTTCCCGCCGCTTCTCACACCTCGCGCCGCTGCAGCGATTCGCTCGGACCAAACCGCGCGCGATTTCGCTATGCTACAAATATTTGTATGATTTTGATTTTACCGCCCGCCGCTCCTCGCTAAGCTGCCACAAGGTCGTGAACGGGCCGTTAAATAAATTACTTATAGTGCGCGCGGAACTAGTTGGCCGCGCCTTAGGTGGTGACAGGGGTAAGGGGGCGGGTTGTCAACTGCTCGCAATGCACATGAGCTTAGACAGTGATGACCAATCTGAAGATATCGTGAACAATATTTTTTCATTTATTGAAAAGAATAAATAAAATACAAATTGAACTTTGTAATGTTAGTTCAGTAATTTGGTACTTTTACCTGGAAAGTTTTCCGGTAGTTTTGAAAATTGCTTGTTTTATGGATTTCGGTATGCTCTTTTTGAATTTCAACTTTGCCACCTCGTATCTCCGCCACTCGCGCCGCCATATTGAAAAATGGCGCCTAAAAACGGTTTTTTGGGAATATCTCCTTTACGACGCATTTTACGATAGTACATTCGTGTACTAAATTAAATTAGAGGAAATTTCCTACACTTTATGTACTAATATTTTTTTTCATAAAATCAATAGTTTTGGCGTACGAGCGTCAAAAAATATTATTCGTTCCGTTTTCGTGCACCACCACGTGTTTTTCATATATTTTTCTAAAATATTCTACTGTTGCCGCCGATATTAGAAAAGCAGGTATAAGGGTAATGTGTCGCCTTTGTGTTGGGTCCCTTTCTCTCTATCTATGGGTCTCTTTCTATCTCGACCTTCAACGAAACACGTGTCAGTGGAAGTTACGAAAAGTATTTAGTTCAGGCTGAGTCATCAGTATACGTTTATCGTGATCGGCATTGAAGACACTCTGCGTTGAATGCGTTCAAGAGGAAGGAGCTGGTATTGTGGAGCCCCTGGCCAAAGATAAGAACACTACTCCTATGAAGCCTGATTTGTGACTTGTAGAGTCGCAAACAATCGACTGTTTTGCCCTGTTCAGAACAACAAGTTTCTTGGACGAAAGCTTTGCTTTTGCCTCCAAATAACCACGAAACGAGATAATGATGAGTTATGGATGTGTATTAAATATGTGTATTATATAATAAAAATCAGAATTATTCAAATCGGTTTAGTAGTTTTTGGGATTACCACGTTCAAACAAACAAACAAACTCAATTCTCAGAATCACTTGATTCTGAACTCTCTGAACTTGATTCAGAATCATCTTGTAAACTTATAATGATTTGGTCCATCATAGTATCAAATTTCATATCATGATTCCAGTATTCCTGTTCATTTTTTTGTACGTGGTCATAGCATTTTTGCCATTGTTCGGCAGAGAATTCGGAAAATAGCCTTGTTAGTATTGTCATCTTCTCGTCCAATGTAGCATTAATGTGATCTCTGACCAGGCAATTTTTAATATTTGCCCACACAAGCTCGACCGGGTTGAGGTCTGAATGATATGGAGGATTCCGCCGTGTTGGTCCCGGCCTCCTTTGTAGAATAGGCCAACTGCCGTTCTGCCAGGCAGGTCGTAAAAGGCGACCGATTGGCTATCGAGTCACTACCATCGTGGCTACTAGGTGGTAGAGTTCTGCATTGTCTCGCCCGGGTCTGGTACCACCGCCTTACCTATTCCTGCCGCAATAGCGTCAGTGCTTGTCGCTGTCGTGTTCCGGTTTGGAGGGTAAGGTAGCCGGTAAACTTATGCATGTGGCATTAGACCTCGCCACAAGATAGCAAACGCACCATTAACATCTTTGGTGTCTATAGGCGATGGTTGACTCTTTCCATCAGGAGACCCATCTGCTTGTTTGCTATCTTATGATATAAAAAAAAAAAAAAAAGAAAAGGTAGTCTGAGAACAGTATGACCTGCAGCTTTCAGAAGTTCGTCAATCTTGAATATTTTTTCTGATTGGGTCGCATTAATCAACCTCAGGAGTTCAGCTTTGATCATCGTGGGAGAAAATGTTACATTATGATTTTGCAACCAGTTCTGCATATTAATTTTCAAACTGGACATAGTCGGTTTCTTCTCAACTTGCACACAATGATAGGCAGCATTATCCATAACTATGACTGAGTTAGGTGGAAGTTTAGGTATTAATTTTTGATCAACCCAGTTGTAAAAATTTGTAGAGTTCATGTCTCCATGTTATTCCCCCGTTTTTGAATCTGATTTAAAAATTAGCAAAGCATCGTCAACTAACTCGCTCCGGCTACCAGCGTGAACTATTATCAAACGCCTTCCTTTGCCTATATCTGTATAAATTCCAGGCTCCGACGAAGATTGCCAACATTTTTGGACATTGTGACTTTGGTTAACGTAAGTTTCGTCCAAAAAGAATATATTTCGTTTGTCTTCTCTGAATTTTCTTATAGCCCTCATATATTTCACTCGCCATTCAACAATATTTGGTCTCTCTATTAAAAGGCATCTCTTCGATTTACATTTTTTAAATGAATATCCCAGTTTGTGCAAAAGTGTTCTTAAAAAAGTCAATCCTCAGTCTAAAATATTATCCTCTTTTAACACAGCATTTAGTTTTCGTAGACTTGGAATTTTTTTCTCTACCGTATAAAACTGATTTATTTTTCTTCTTATCACTGCTAAATCAAAGTCATCAACTTGTATTTTCTTTTTTATTTCTTTTGGTCTACGTGGAGAGCTAAATCTTGCTTCCCCTGTATTTTGCAACGATTTTTTACTTTCAGCAATCACTCTCCTAACACTTCGTTCTGATATCCCTGTTGCTTCTGCTACTAGTTTATGTATATTCGCATCAGTTTTATATTCTAAACTATTGACATCGGCTTTCCGTTCATTAAAAAATGTATGCACTTTAAATATTATTTCCTTAGATTGTCTTTTTATCGGCGGACTCATCTCGCTATTGCAATCTTATGTGCGTTTTGTCTAAACTAGCCGGAACTTTCAACGCGTGTTGCCGTCGCAAAGTACGGCGCCGCACTGAGTAATGACAGCAAGCGCCCCTGCCTCTCCGCCCCACCGTTCACATACCTAAGGCGCGGCCAACTAGTTCCGTGCGCACTATAGATATATTTCGTAGGTATATTAAAATACCTAGTTCGTTACGAAGTAACGAGAGTTATTAATGACATTTTTATTGTTTGTAAAATGTACTAATTGATTGCGAATCGTGAGCATTCATTTTGATGAAATGCAAAAACAAAGAACTAAACCATCTACAATTAGTGAAGACTTAAACGAAAAATGTTTTAAAAATTCCATACCAGATTTCACTAGCAACGTTGTTTTTAAATTAACACGTCTGTTTTTTGGAATCCTATAGACGATCTAGAATTTCGTACACAGTTATTAGATATCCAAAATACTTTTTATATATAAAGAAATTTTAAAAACGAATGCTAGTGTTATAAAATAAATCACCTGTGCTCCGAAGAAGTGGGTAGGGAGCAACTCACTCACTATTAGACAGCGTTATGATGTTGTATGGTGATTAACTATCAGCAAATTAGGCATATTTTAATCTTAAGCAAGATTTGGCATTATGATATGGCCGTAAGATAACAATGCGCCATTAACATCTTTGCCACAGTAGAATAATAACGCAGTAGAACAACTCCATTCAAGGCCCCCGAATCGCCGCACACAGACGTTTCGTTTATACGGCCGCTAACCTATCTTGGCCGGACGAGATAGGTTAGCGGCCATGTAAACTACACATCTGTGTGCGTGCGGCGATTCGGGCGCCCTGAATGGAGTTGTTCTACTGCTTTATTATTCTATTGTGTCTTTGCTGTTTATAAGCGAAAGTTTGTCTCATTACATCACGAGAACAATTTGCTTGTTTGCTATATTTGTATGATATGAAAACACACATACACACACACACACACATGCACACACACGCACTGCTATACGTTTGCTATATGTTTTGTTTATTGTTAAAATCTATAGTCAAAAGTGGAGATGTTATTGTTTACATCTACGGTCCAACTAGATATATTTTGTTTATTTTAAAATTTATCTAATTCGTTAATAAAACTATAAACTCTAAGCTATAAATACGATCGAATTGCAACAAAAAAGTAATCGCTAATATTAATTATTTTTGCTGTATATCAGAGAGAAATAAAGAGTGTTTCAAATCATAAACCAGATTATTACATTTGAGGGTTTGCGGCAAGGAACAATAACTGCTTATATCTATAATGAATTGTGGGAGCGGATGAGGCAAGTGTAATTTCCCCGGAGGTTCTTATTCAAGTATGTATTGTAGTCTTACAAATGGATAATTCTTATGATTCGAGCTATTTTGTTGTACAAGAGAAACATGTAAGCGTTAAATATACTTTTCTATTATGAGAATGGACATGCTGGCCAAAATCATATTAAATGAAACGCAAACGGCCATATTGCTTTTTAGCTCAGGGCAAACAATAAGTGTAATCCTTTCTGGTAGTGAAGGACGATCATGAATATTTGGTGATCGAATTAATTCACTGATACTATTGTTGATAATCGATTATATCAGTAATTGATTTATTTTTGTAATCAAATGATGGTACTAATTTTCAAATAACCGAAACAATCGTAACAAGCCGATAAACTATTAGGTTTGCTACTAATACTGATGTAATAAAAGTAATCTATTTAAAAAGACAGACTTAAAATATCTGCAACTATGTCTATATCTCAAAAACTGCTAAACCGATTTTGATAAAACTTGAACTGTTCCCTTAGTTAAAATATACCTAAATTACGTCAAAACGTATTATCTCGATCTGACTTTTAGATCCTAAGTAATTCGTGGACACACATACAAGCATATTATATACAAGCATATTATATATAAAAGCATATTATATATAAAAAAAAAAAAAAAAAATAAAATACATTTACGAAATTTAGTATACGTGCTTGGACACCTAAATAAATTATCATAACCAAATATTATCCAATTCCAACAACACTGTATATATATATATATATATATATATATATATATATATATATTATATGTCAAATTGATAACCTCCTTTTGTCGATTAAAACAATGAGAAATTTGGGAATCAATTGTCGGAGTCGCTTTTTACATGTTCTGAAGAACATAAAGTTTTCGTCTAGTCATGTGAGTTGTGATATTTTTTACGATGGAGTTTTTACAGTAAAATTACACAGGAATACAATAATTAAATAACTGCCTCCGTACTTCATTATGGTGAGTTTTTGTTCTCGGTTAGCTAACCTTTCTACATTTTTGTTGACTAGTTCACGAATAACGATTACTAAGTAAATTAATAATTACTGGTCTGTTATAATCGAGATATCTCAAGACATTTTAATAATCGAATGATTTCGTTAGTATATCTCATTATCACCTAAAGCTATATATATATATATATATATATATATATATATATATATATATATTATATTATGTCAAATTGATAACCTCTTTTGTCGATTAAAACAAGGAGAAATTTGGGAATCAATTGTCGGAGTCGCTTTTTACATGTTCTGAAGAACATAAAGTTTTCGTCTAGTCATGTGAGTTGTGATATTTTTTACGATGGAGTTTTTACAGTAAAATTACACAGGAATACAATAATTAAATAACTGCCTCCGTACTTCATTATGGTGAGTTTTTGTTCTCGGTTAGCTAACCTTTCTACATTTTTGTTGACTCGTTCACGAATAACGATTACTAAGTAAATTAATAATTACTGGTCTGTTATAATCGAGATATCTCAAGACATTTTAATAATCGAATGATTTCGTTAGTATATCTCATTATCACCTAAAGCTATAACTTCGTGACATCTCATGGTAATTGCTTAATAGATTTAGATTTACCACAATTAGATCAAAACTCAGCACTAAATTCATACAGGCTTAATCAAACCAAAGGGATTCATATTACATAATTAAACCTTTGATTTTCCCTAGTAATTGACAATAGCATAACATTTTCTCTACAACTTTATATCGAGGGCCCAGTCGAAAGTAAACCACTAGTTATGTCATGTTTAACTTTAAAATGAAAAGTTTTAAGCGCTCAACTTCGTTCCCTTAGGACGCATTAGTAATGTGAATGGATCACTTGGTTATTTGATACTTTTCGTAAGCCCATTCGAATGTTTCTACTGGGAATCTCAGTTTACAGTGTAAAATTGCGAAAATAAAATTGGATGGATGCCGTTGACCGCATTAAAAAAAAATATTTCATTTCATATTATAAGATAACAAACAAGCAAATAGCTTTCCTGGTAGGAGAACACATTGTCTATAGATACCAAAGATGTTAATGGTGCGTTGCTATCTTTGTGATAGGATGGTATTGCCATATGCTAAGTTATATTATGATGTATGTATAATAGTATGATGTGTATCAAATAAGTGATAGTATGTGTAATATTTATTTTTATTCATTTATATTATTCATAGGCTAGACGCAACGAGAGAGGTAGGTCGTTCCACAATCGGGCCACATATACAGTGAATGAGTCGGAAATAAAGTTGGGACGGTCTAAAGGTATAGATAGTATAGATAGTAGAGGTATAGATAAAAATGTCGCACTCCTTCATTTACGTAACTGTCGTAAGATGGGTACAAATTTTTGCTATGAATATTTATATAGATAAAATTTATTATTGTAATAGTCGCGGTGAATCTAAAACAGGAACGTTTAAAATAAGAAACTTTTTGTAAATTAAAAAAAAATATCATCACATGAAAAAAGCAGATTATGTAACTATATTTTTATGGTTCTGTAGTCAAAAAGAAACTTTTATAAGCTAACAAAATAGAGTATTTGTATTTAACTTTAAATTTACCCACTACCATTTTCAGAAAAATACTTTGTTTACTTTGTTATCTACAATTAAACTGTCAGTAAAGAATTTTACACCCGGAAGATGCTTTAAAAAGTGAAACCGGTCGATTAATTTAAAATAGTTTTGTATATGCTTATAGTAAATAAAAGTATAAGTGCATTTAAACATAATTTTATCTAAGTAATATAAATGGAATTTTACCAAGTGCCTCCGATTGAAAGTGTAAAATGTATATATCCGAGCAATGTTCATTGTATAAAAAAAGAAAAAGCTTTCTTATTACGAGTAATCCGCATTATTAGGATGGGCAGCTACGGAACTATGTTGGCTGGTTTTATTTAAAAATATTTAAAAGTTTTCTTTATAACAATTATTTGGAACGCTTTTTTTTGAGATGGGAAATTTGAGTTTTTACAGAAGATCAATTCTCTTAATTGGTGTAGTTTAAAGAAACTGAAAGAATATAAGGATGCTTTTGTGACCATGAGATAAAAACAAGACAAGATATTAAAATACTAAAAATGTTGAAAATAAAATGGTTTATGAAGATTAATCTAAAGCCGTTTCAACTTAATAAAAAACATAAACAAGAAAAATCATTGCTTCCGTCGACCCCGATAAATTGTGGAGCGACTGGTTTTATTAAAACGGAGCTATGAAATTGATGTTCCCATTATTCTTGGAGGAGATTTATTGTAAGACAGCACTTGGGTCAATTAATTTGTGATTTGTATTATGTTAAACCACTTTGCCGCTTAATTTCGGTTTGTAATGCAAATTGCAGTTTACCTGCTTGTTTTGAATTCGTATCATATCTAAATTTACATTAAGTCTCATATGTGGATAGGCCAAGTGAATAGTAAGGAAAAAACTAGCTCATTGACAGTTTGTTTTGAGTCATCAAATGAATTCAAAACGGCCGGTTATGGACGTATTCTTTAATATAAATGTTGCAATGTATCCTTTTTAGCTTAGCTTGGTACGTAATAAGCGCCATTTATGCTAGTTTGGAATTTTCTCAAGTCGTTTTATTCTAGACGTTTTTTTAGGGTTCCGCCGTAGATAAATATATGTATTATTCTAGGTATAGATAAGAAACATTCTAAATCGTTAATGGCGTACTACTGGCGTCATCTATGTCATAGCGTGGGAACTGTTTTGTTTCGGCAGCCTATATAGGTACCTACTTTTTCATTGAAATTTTAATAGTATATAGGAATTCATCAATCACGGTACAGCGTGCCACCCAAACAAAATATAACTCTGACAAGTACTTTTGCCACTTTGCTTGATTGCCACTTCGTTAAATTACCATAGCATGGGTTCCGCAGTAACAACAAAGTAGTAATATAACATCCTGAATGTATATTTTAGGGTAGCTTCTAATTCCAAAATGGGGATGTTAATTTTTTTTTTATGTATCGCATAGTGTTGGGTAACTTTGGATAGATTTTTAAAAAATATAGTAGGTTTGCGAAAACCATTTTTTGATTAACGAGTCCCTCGTTTATAAAATATTAATCTTTAAAGTGCCATTTTTGTTAAAGTGTCCTTCCCCTCTGCCAGTTACAAAGTTAATTTTGGGAATGGAAAGAAATTCACCGTAGTAGTAAATATAAAAAAGTTAAAAGGAAAAATATCACGGCTTAGAAGGCTTAACAAATTTTTCAGTAATAGTCGACCAACTCATAAAACGTACTTGGAGAAGTTTTAATAGGCGGTAAAGGGATTTTAATAAATGCTTAGTCGTACTATGTTCTACCCTAGGCTAGGAAACAATTTTACAAATAACTTTTGTAAAATTGATTCCAGAGAAATATTTGTTAAAAACAAATTGTAGACAATTTAATTATTAATAACATTGCTCTCTTAAACAATCTTGAAAAGTGAATAGTTTTGAAAATAAATGATAAATAATGATTCAAGACAGAGAGACCGATGGAACGCCGATACTTGTGAGCGCGCGAAATTAACATTTAAAAAACAGGTAAAAACAATGAAATTTTCAATATCTTAAGAAATATCATAAGCTATCGTATGAAGAATATTTTTTTTTTCATGGGTCTAAAGTACTCAAATTTGAGATTTTTCGAAACTTTAAAAATCTCTAAAAATATTAATTTTATCGTAAATAGCATCGTTCTGTTTGGTAAAACAACGTATACCGGGTCAGCTAGTTATATAATATCGCTGAGCAAATTAAATTTACTGATCCCCCCACCGATAACCCCAAAGTGTGCAAATTATTTGCTTGTGTTATGGGTGTTAGTCAACGATACTAATATACTTATTAATACGAAAAGGGAAAAGTTTGTACTCCTTTTTAAATTAATTTCTCAATCGGTGGAGTATGAAATTTGGCACGTTTAAAATTTATAATATCTGGTTGACCGAGCTTTGCTCGGTTTTTCACACCTTCAATATTTTTTTTTCCTGTACCTGGTGGACCGAGATTTGCTCGGTTTTTCACATACCCATATCTTGGGAACCGAGCTTTTCTTGGACCTGGAACCTTGATAAATCGATTCTTTGACCCAAAAACCCCTAACTTGTTTCTTTCATGAAAATCGTTGGAGCCGATTCCGAGATTCCAATTATATATATATATATATATATATATATATATATATATATATATATATATATATATATATATATATATATATATATATATATATATATATATATATATATTACGATCACATGACAATCACTAGATAATATTAAATCGGCATATGATTTTCATGTAAAAATCAGTTGCTCTGGTACCATTTAATAATCTAAAAATTCATAATAAGTGTTATAAGTGTTAGGGTTTAGGTATTATTAAATTAAATATTATAGGATTAATACATTTGGTAATCGTATTTAAGATAATATTTATATAATCTACGTTGTAAAGAGCTGGTATCACCTTCCGTGTTCTGATTGGTTGATTTAAGGTTACGTCATTATTAATCTAGCAAAACCAGTCGGAACGTTTGCCGCGTAATAAAATGTAACAATCGAATACGGGCGGAAAATACGAGGCGAGAACAAGGAAACATCTGAGTGCTAAGTGTGAGTTTTTCGTTTCGCGTTCGATCGTGAGCGCGTTTCGAGTTTACTAGGAATTTGTATGTGATTTGTACAGCGCCACCTAGTGGTAAACTGGTTTCTCACGTTTACTCACATCGAATGCGAAAAGAAAAACTCACTTTACGTTCACTCACATCGAATGCGAAAAGAAAAACTCACACTTAGCACTCTGATGGAGAGGCTTTTGGTTTTGTATTAGATATAGAGCAAGTAAACTGTATGGAGATATTCATAACTGTATAACTGTATTACAATTATATTAGAATGGTCGTGTTTTGCTTTACACCGCCCTGATCTTCTTATACAAGCCAATACCTGACAGGCATTGATATAAAAAATCCAAGATGCACAGTCCCGAACAAAACTGACACTCAAACTGTCAATAATTTCACACAAGTAGTTATAGATATGGCAAAAATATATGTTTTTGCATATCCAACCTTAAGCGCAAGATTTACAGTTGTTTTTACAAAAAGTATTATAAAATTGACAGTGTCGCAATCGATGCGATTTTATTTGAAATGAGCGCAAGATTTTAAATTATGCGCTCACTTTTAGAGGAAGTTTTTGAGACACTGATTGTGTATCTTAGATTTTTTATATTAATGCTGACAGGTATAATATTTTGCGCTAATCATATTTTGAAGATTTTAACCTGTCGTGAATTGAATTTGAAACCAGATTGCGAGGTTGATTTTGATTTCATGATGCAATTTTATTAAAAATTATTTGGCCACATTTAACTGCTAATTTTAAAAATAAGTTTTATCTTCCTGACGAATTAAGATCTCACCTTTTGTTTGTTTGGTGTTTGTAACCAAGTGTTTGGAAACCCGAACTTAATCGTGTTGAACATTCTTGTTGAAACTAAAGTAATTCAATTCCCATCATGGTAAAGTTAATGCATTTAATGAGATAACTTTACTGATACAGAATAACATAAAGCCTCTTAGATTTCCTTCTTAGATTTCCTCCAATTTTCTTAGATTTACTAAGTTTTCACCTTAACAAAATCGGAGATATCGTGAGAGTTATTTTACAGTAATAATGCACGTGGCAAGGTAATAATTACAGGCGCGCTATCGCGGCTACTAGGCGGTAGAGTTCTGCATTATCTCGTCTGGGTCTGGTACTACTGCTTTACCTATTCCCGCCGCAATAGCGTCAGTGCTTGTTACTGTCGTGTTCCGGTTTGAAGGGTAAGATAGCCGGTAAACTTATGCATGTGGCATTAGACCTCGCCACAAGATATCGCTATCTTGTGGCGAGGTCTCCCACAAGACCTATTGCGGCAGGATTAGTTAAGGCAGTGGTATCAGATATGGGCAAGATAATGCCAGTCAGCACTACCACAATTTTTGTTGAATATTCCAACGTTCAGATTTGTTCCAGTTTTTTTGCTGTAGATTATATTTTTCTAACTATATATTTCTAAATATGTACCAAACAATACTTAATATATTCTACACTTTTCATCGTCGGCACTTGGTGAAACTCCATTTTAATGTAATATTTTATCACTTATACACTTGTATGCGAAACCGGTTGGTAATAAGTGATAATAGCTTTATTGTGAAACAGTACAAGTGTATAAGTGATAAAATATTACATTAAAATGGAGTTTCACCAAATCTATATAAATATTATAAATGCGAAAGTTTGGATGTTTGGATGGATGTTTGTTACTCAATCACACAAAAACTACTAAACGGATTTGAATGAAATTTGGCACACAGGTAGATGATGCCTTGGAAAAGCAAATAGGCTAATTTTTATCCCGGAAAAATTAGGTGATCCCGCGGGATTCGCCAAAAACTGTTATAATGCAGCGGGCTGCACGCTGCAGCTGGTACTAAATATGTTTTAGTGACTGTCTAAATACCCAGTTTCATTCTAATTTTATTTTCAAAGTAGAAATTATAATATGATTACTTTTCTTAACATTCAAACTTTCAACTTTTTGGTGAATATTTAAACGCCATGTTTTTTTACAAGAAGGATGATATCTTTCTTACTAGATATTTATCTAATATTCTAAATATTTATCTGAAAATGCCTAAGCTTATTTAGTGAATATAAAGAATAAGATACCTTTCTACTTAGATATTTATCTATATTCTAACTATTTATCTGTCAACGTCTAGATTTTTTTTTGGTGAGCAGTCACAGTTTTGTTTTTGTTTTATCGTCCTAGTTTATTGCTGCAGTAAGAGGTACGAGCATGGCGCGGTCATGCGACAACAATTCTACAACCACGGTCGTTAAAATGTCTAAACCAAAATATAGCCGAAATGTATTTTACAAAATATGATACTCAACTATTACTACGAAGTAAATAATTCAGCGTTTAAGTATTCGATTTTCATGAATTAAATATTAAGTAATGCCTGCAGCTTTGCTTATTAATTTTTCAATGGGTTTTCTTTTAAATTAAGTTTAGTCTGTATTAATTTCTGATTCTGTAGCATCACAAAGTGAAAGAATTTCGTTGTTGTTCGTTGTTTGGTTTGGTCTGTGAGGTTCCCGGAGGCCCTTTCCCCCCTCCCCCTAACACTATGGAAGCGCAATTTAAAGGTAGTAGTTTACCCCAGGGGGGTACCACTAGCGTAAGCGGTGGAGAATCCCCCTCTGGACATCCATGTTCAGGGGTTTGTAATCAGCCTAATCATGGATGCCCAGGCTGCCCTGCGTACTCTGGGGGGGGGGGGGGGGGCACAATTGCGCTCTCAAACTTCGCTGCTCAGGGCAAATCGAACAAACATCGAAAGGCACCCTCTACCACACTCCACGTGGATTATACTAATATTAGGGGTCTTCACTCAAACCTATGTGCTGTCCACTACCACCTTGAGACGGCTAAGCCAGCTCTGTTCTTTTTAACTGAGACGCAGATATCTTCTCCGGCTGATACCTCATATCTCTCTTACCCGGGGTACAAATTCGAGCATTCATTTGTACCCCGGGCGGGAGTTTGTGCTTATGTCAGAGAGGATATCTGCTCTCGACGTCTCAGCAGCATTGAAGGCTATAGGGACCTATCCATTCTCTGGCTGCGTGTTGACTGCGACGACCATCCCCGCATCTATGCGTGCCTCTACAGGTCCCGTAGCGGAAATGCTGAAGTCGACAGGCTCGTTGAGCACCTTCAAACGGCTGTAGATTCCGTGTTGCAACAGACCCCTTCCGCTGAGATCGTGATCTTAGGCGATTTTAATGCCCACCACGCCGAATGGCTGTGTTCACGCACTACCAATCATGCGAGGAGGTCTGTTCACGATTTTGCCTTGGCATATGGTCTAACACAATTGGTAACCACGCCTACGCGAATTCCCGATGTGGACGATCATACGCCTTCACTACTGGACCTTCTGCTGACCTCCCATCCGGACAATTATCAGGTATCTGTGGACGTCCCTCTTGGTACGTCAGACCACTGCCTGATCCGGAGTAAAGTGCCGGTTACGCGCCTATCACGGCCTCCTTTTGCAGGTTGTCGTCGCGTTTGGCACTATAGGTCAGCAGATTGGGACGGGATGCGGTCTTTTTTTGCGTCCTACCCATGGGGGCGGATGTGCTTCTCGCTGGATGATCCGAGTGTCATCACTGACTCTATCGCTGATGTGGTGCTGCAGAGCATGGAACTTTTCATTCCATTTTCTGCGGTACCAGTTGGTGGTAAGTCTCAGCCTTGGTTTGGTCACTCCTGAAAAACGGCTTCACGCCGAAAGCAGGAATGCTACCGGGCTTGGGCTGCAGCGTCAGCCAGCGCGTTACGTAAGGAGTACAATTCCGCTTCGAGGTTCTTCAAAAGAGCTATCGCCAAGGCAAAGTCTGAACACATTGCAGAATTGGTGAGAAATTAGTTCGCCTTCCTTCGGGAACTCGTGCGTTCTGGTCTTTCGCCAAGGCTGTCTTGGGGAATTTCTCACAGCCCTCTCTTCCACCTTTACACGGAGATGATGACTTTCTGGCCCATACCGCAAGGGAGAAGGCCGATCTTTTGGGCTCGTTCTTTGCGGCCAACTCGACTCTGGACGACCAAGGAAATGCACCGCCTACCATCCCGCAGTGCTATAGTTCTATGACGGAATTAAAATTCTTGCAGTCTTCCGTACGTAAAGCACTTTTTTCCTTGGACGTCCATAAGACGAGTGGACCGGATGGCATCCCTCCGATTGTACTTAAATCATGTGCTCCAGAGCTGGCGCCGGTACCAACACGCCTATTCCGGCTCTCCTACTCACTTGGCGTAGTACCGATTTCATAGAAGACAGCTTTAGTGCATTCCATCCCTAAAAAAGGAGATCGCTCTAATCCGTCTAACTATCGGCCGATAGCCATAACCTCCTTGTTCTCCAAAATTATGGAGACAATCATCAACTCGCAGCTTCTCAAGTATTTAGAAGAGCACCAGCTGATTAGCGACCGCCAGTACGGTTTTCGTCGCGGCCGCTCAGCTGGTGATCTTCTCGTATACTTAACACATCGGTGGGCGGAAGCAGTTGAGTCCAAGGGGGAGGCATTGGCAGTTAGTTTGGACATAGCGAAGGCCTTTGATAGGGTATGGCACAAAGCGCTTCTGGCGAAGCTGCCTTCCTATGGGCTTCCCGAGAAATTATGCAAGTGGATCACCAGTTTTTTGGCTGATCGGAGCATTAAGGTCGTAGTTGACGGTGCGTGCTCTGACCTTAAATCTATCAATGCTGGTGTTCCACAAGGCTGCGTGCTATCACCGACACTGTTCCTTCTGCATATCAATGACATGATGCGAATTCGCAACATACATTGCTATGCAGATGACAGTACTGGTGATGCTACATACTCCGGCCGAAGCGGTATTTCTCGGGAACACGTTGAAGAGAGCCGAAACAAGCTCGTGTCCGAAGTTGAGAATCGACTAACCGATGTCTCGGAATGGGGTCATCAAAACCTGGTCACTTTTAACCCCAAAAAGACACAGCTTTGCGTGTTTTCCACTAAAAAGACACCCTATGTCGTGTCACCTCGATTTGGGGATACTTTCCTCACAGCCTCAGCTACTATCGGGATTCTGGGAGTCGACATATCGAATTACGTTCAGTTTCGCGGTCATCTGGAAGGTAAGGCTAAACTAGCCTCCTAAAAGCTCGGTGTGCTCAGCAGAGCGAGGCAGTACTTCTTGCCGGCCCATCTCCTTCAACTTTATAAGGCTCAAATTCGGCCCCACATGGAGTACTGTTCTCATCTCTGGGCCGGAGCTCCTCAGTACCAGCTCCTTCCTCTTGATCGCATTCAGCGTAGAGCGGTTCGAATCGTTGACGACCTGGCTATTTCGAAACGGCTCGACTCTTTGGCATTGCGCAGAGATGTTGGCTCACTATGTGTCTTCTATCGTATCTTTCATGGAGAGTGTTCCGACGAGTTATTTGGATTAATTCCTGCCGCCGAATTCCATCATCGGACATCGCGTCAAAATTTGAAATTCCATCCTCACCATCTCGATGTCTGGAAATCCACAACTGTGCGTTTCTCTCGACACTTTTTGCCTCGCACTACTTTGTTGTGGAACCAATTACCGGCAGGGGTGTTTCCAAACGGTTACGACTTGGGGGCCTTCAAGAAAAGAGCATACTCATTCTTAAAAGGCCGGCAACGCAACTGCAAGACCTCTGGTATTGTGGATGTCCATGGGCGGCGGTGATCACTTACCATCAGGTGCACCTCCTGCTCGTTTGCCCCCTCTTCTATATATAAAAAAAAAACAATCTAATAATTTTATTAGCTAAGAACCAATAAACAATTTTTTTTATATCATAAGATAGCAAAAGGTAGGATTAGGTAAGGTGGTGGTACCAGACCCGGGCGAGACAATGCAGAACTCTACCACCTAGTAGCCACGATGGTAGTGACTCGCATAGCCAATCGGTCGCCTTTTGCGACCTGCCTGGTAGAACGGCAGTTGGTCTATTCTACAAAGGAACCGGAACCAACACACGGAAAGAATAATAGTAATAATTTCTTTATTTCTTTATTTCCATAAAATAGGGTACGTAATTAGATCTTATTTAACAACTAACTGTTGCTGGCGACTTCGTCCGCGCGGACTTAGTTTACTACGCACTGCTGCTCCCCCGTAGGTGTTAGCGCGATAATATGTAGCCTATATGTTGACCCGACCTGCCAGTAATATTCATGCAAAATTTAAAGTAAATCCATGCAGTACTTTTTGAGTATACCCCGGACATACATACAGACAAACATACAAACAAACATACAGACAAACAGATAAAAATTCTAAAAACTATATTTTTGGCTTCGATATCGATTGTAGATCACGCCCCAAGTATTCTTTTAAAAAAATATTTAATGTACAGTTTTGACTTTCTTACGATTTTATTATATGTAAAGAAAATATAAATATAGTTACAATTTTAGTCGCTAAGATTGCAAAATTGGAGTGTCAATATATTACCCTCACTAAGATCGAAGAAACACTCTATGACGGTGGGTAACTATACCACTGAATTAATACCAAGTTCAGCTAAAACATCTACTACTGAGCTGGAGCATTTTTAAATACGATAACATTTTTATTTTTATTTCATTTTATTTATTCGTATTAGTTTGATCAAGCCATAACCAATTTCATATTAACTTAATTTTTCATCCCAAAGTTAAGGAGTAATAATCAAAAATACTCATGTCCTTTATACATAATTATACACAAATTGAAATTAAATAGTTATAAATGTCTAAGATTATATTAAATTAATGCAAGAGTACATAACTAATATATGTTAAAATGTCTAAATGTTGTTTATTTAGTACAAGAGGAATGAGTAGACATGAGTACCGAAAAGTATTCCACCTCACTTTTTTTATGCGATCCTCTTCAAATCATCCTACTGATAATATAAATGCATGTTGCCATGTGGCAACCCCGGGCCATATGGTTTAAACCAAAATTGTTTAAACAATTGCAAGGAATTATTATTTTTCAACCTATCAATTTTTTATATTATTTATTAAAATACAAATAAAAAGGTCATAATATGAGAATTCCATTGAGAATAAACAACGTGACACGTAATTTATACAATTGGATGGGATTGGGTAGACGAAAGGGCATTGAACTTTATATGGTGGCTAAGTATTCTTAAATTTTGTAGTTATCCGCGCAATTTCCTTAATATTTTCTTTTATAAGAACCTTCTCTTGACAATTACAAACACAACAAAAAATAATTAGCAAAATCGGTTAAGCCATTCACGCGTGAGGTTGTGACCACGGAAAATAGAGATTGATTTTTATATTTGTATATTATATCTATAATCTTCCTAAATCAAATAGTTTTATGATTAGAAATATAGAAACGTATTGAATCTATGATATCGATATAAAAATGGAATGTATTACCATTATACATACATAAATTATCCAGTGTTCAAATTCAAGTTACCGCACACAAGTCCTTGTTAGACTTTTATGAATTGTAACTAAATTACTAATTATTTATTATAAAATGATAATCAACTATATTAATATGCGTTGATTTCTAGGCGAACTTTGTATGGACAAACATCATTTTCTATTCGTGTATTTGTCCTAAAAAGGGTGCAAAGTTTTTGTTTTGCGTATTAGTTTAAAAATTGCGGAAGGCATTGATGGAGTATCTGACCAAATGCTTATAATGTAGCGCAGCGTAGAAATATTAGGAAATGTTATTCTTTGATAACTTCTGTGTGTAAATGTGAAATCTATCGTTGTCGTAGTTATATATGTACAGAGACGATTGATAAATATTAAAGGTTATTTTAGTCGCCAAATTCGGCGACGAAGATTACTGCCTGGTTAACTTCCTGGCAAAGTTGTGAATATTAGTATTCAAACCAAGCCAATTACACACAATATTAGAGGTGTGATGGTATTTACTTAGAAGACTTAATGCAAACGAAATTGTAGGCAACATCTTGCCTGTAAGTATTACAATATAAGCTGTAATCTGCGACTTAATTTGTATGAACCATAAATATTACTTTCTTTTTTTCAATCAGGTAAAAAACCAGCCACTGTTAATTCTGGATACTTAAAGTTTTTGATAGTGAAATATTTTTTATATCAGTCCAGTAGTTTTATGTTTATTCAATAAAAACAAAACAAAAAAAAACAAAGTATAAATTTTTTGCTATCCATACTCATATTATAAATGGGAAAATAACTCTAGTCTGTCTGTCTATATGGGGCCCCTGGGTTTCAGAGGAACCTAAAGTGTGTAAGCAAAAATTAGTAAAATGTTATCCACAATATTATTAATCTCGTGTTTTAAAAATTATCTAAGGATTTCGATGCGCCAGGAACGGCTATCAGACTTGTCACTATTGTATAAGAGGCAAAAAGTTTTTAAAAAATCTGAAATCATTTTAAGCCATAGATGATTTAATAAATCAATTTTCCGAAAAAAGGCCAGAAAAGTGTATATTTAATTTAAATTGTATGGCTTCCACAATTTTTAAGAGGAAACGATAACGTATGATCAATAATACCTAATTAATATTTATTTTAATTTAATGCAAACATTTTTGTTTTTTGTCAGCAATCTTTCCCTCCATTTTGGCTCCACTATTAATTTTGATAGAGGGCACCTCGGGTCAGGTCAAGGTCCCTTAAAGGCACGTTACGCCACTGAGCTAGGTGCTTTTTTTCTAAATTATAAAATAAAAAAACTTGAGAGATGTCAAGGGACACCCGGATGGAACGAAGTTCCTTTTATTATTATTTACAAAAAACCTGTATACACTCAACAAAAATAATCGTCGCGATACCACACTGTTCAATGCGAAATAGAAATGAAAATATCTGGCTTGCTTTCTGGAGAGAGAGAGAGACAGAGAAACATCCGCACGCCGCACAGCTTACAATACCTTACAAGTATCGTGACAAATTTTCGTAAGAATTTTTTCCGTCTAGCCCCCTTTCACAACGCGCGATAAGGAACTTCGTAGAATTTCGACCCGCGGTCGAATTTCGGCACCCAGTCGAATTTCGGAACCCGGTCGAATTACGACCCACGGTTGGATTTCGGCACCCGGTCGAAATTCAACCGGCGGTCGAAATTCGGCAACCGATCGAACTTCGACACTCGGTCGAATTTCGACACTCGTTCGAAATTCGAGTGTTCGTCGAAATTCAAATTTTGGTTGAAATTCGACATTCGGCCGAAATTCTGTATAAATGTCGAACATTTGGCACTAGAAACAAAGTAAACTCAATCAAATAGTTAGACTCTTTCACTTTCAATGCACGAGCTAAAGGGAAGTGGCTGGATATTTCTGTGCTTACAATACCTTACTATAGCAAAAAGTATCGTGACAACTTTTCGTAAGAATTTTTCCGTCTAGCCCCCTTTCACAACGCGCGATAAGGAACTTCGTTCCAAAAAAATACTAAACCAAAATAAAACATTGTAAAACTCTACAACTTAGCTAATAGTGACACTTTCACCCTTTTCATGTTGTTTGCGTGATACTTGGTAATGAGACAGCTTCTTTTTTATTTCTATTAGATAAGATAGCAAACAAGCTGATGGGTCTCGTGATGAAAGTTTCAATCATCGCCTATAGACATCAAATATGTTAATAGTACGTTGCTATCTTGTGGCGAGGTCTAATACCACACGCATAGGTTTACCGGTTACTTTACCCACCAAACCAGAACACGATAGTGACTAGCACTGACGCTATTGCGGCAGGAATAGGTAAGGCGGTGGTACCAGACCCAGGCGAGAAGTTGATTTATTCTTCAAAATGGGCAGGAACCGACAGGTAATTTATTGATAAAAATTAAAAATTGTTAATCACAAAAACTTAAGATAAAGATATTTACACACACTATGACTATGGAAACAAAGTGACCATGAATGTTATTAGCAAGCTTCAGGTCCGTTGTTTGCACTGATCTTTATGTATTATCCACAAATCACTCTTAAGAGAATTGTGTACATAATATGTTAACCGTCATCAGTCAATATTCATATTTCGTCTTGGTCAGTCGCTTAAAAAATGTGAGTATTTTTTTTGATAAAAAAATATGATTGTTTTTTATATCATAATAAGCAAACAAGCAAATGGCTCTCTTGGTGGAAAGAGAAACCATCGCCTATAGACACCAAAGATGTTAATGGCGTGACAATGCTACACACATAAGTCTACCGGCGACTTTACCCTCCAAATCGGACACGACAAACAAGCATTGACATTTTTGCGGCGGGAATATGTAAGGCGGTGGTATCAATTACCCGGGCGAGACGTTGCGGAACTCTACCACCTAGTACTCACGATGGTCACTACACGTATAGCCAATCAGTCGCCTTTTATGGTAGTTGGTCTATTCCTCAAAAGAGCTCGGACCAACACGGGGAAAGCTAGTGGACACTATTACAGACAGTGTGTAAGAGATGGCGCTACCGAAAATCGAAACTATCGATAGTTTGAAACATCAAAAAATTTCCATATTATGAAAAATTGTTGATGTTTCTGACAAGCTTTTTTTTACAAATTTGATTTATTCTAATACAGTGCATATTCTTAAACATTGAAATTTAAGGAAATATATAAATAAGTAATGTAAGCCAAGCAAGCCCCAGCAATGTACGCTTCACATTTCGTCTCGTGAAAAAAGGCAAAACCTAAAAAACCTAAATTTTGCATTTTTTAAAAAAAGGAATTAACATCATGACTAATTAACATTGGCATTTGATTAATTTTTCGGTACCGAAAAAAATATTACAACGCTAATAACAAAAATACGCGTAAATAAATAAATAATAAATATTCATATTCAAATATTGGCCCCATGGATTGCATAGTCAGGGTCGCTTATCACTCGACCAACGGGGCGGTTAAAATCTCACTTATATTATAATCATAATCTTAATTTATTTATTGCTTGAACATAGGTAAATCAGAATGTTACAATATAAAATATAATTAATGCACTACATTCTGCCTATACGGTGTGCAATATAATTATTAAACATAGCAATTATTACTTTTAAATATTCTTTAAAAAAATCATATTAAATCATTAATTAAAGCATGTGCAACCACATAATAGTAACTGTATAATAATGAAAATTTGTACGTTTGTTTATTTTAGTATTTTTTTTAATAATGCTAAATATACTGAATCGGTTTGAACGAAACTTGTTACACAGGTAGAATATAACTGAAATAGTAAATAGGATCCCAAAAAAACAACTTGTTTGGGATTTATGGAAAACTTATAAACAGAAGGCGGAGCAGAGTAAAATCGTTTTATAACATCCCCTTTTAAATACCAACTATTAATATACTTTGATTTTTTCTAAATTTGTATAAAATACGGAAAGGAAATAATAAGCAAGAGTGCTAAAAGAATATTAATCAACTACAAAAGTGTTATTCTGAACCGTCTCCCTAAAAGGATAAGGTAAAATTCAGCACACTTTAACACTATTATTACAATTATTATTACATGCTGCAGAAATGTAAATACTGAATAAAGTAAGCGCATAAATACAACCGTATATTCCTGAGAGAGAGGCACGCTAACAAAGAACCCTCTTCCGTTATAATTTCTGTCTCACAAGTCACAAGAGATTTGAAACTTGATTATGGTTTAATTGCCGCGAAATTTATAAGACATTTGGCGCTACATATGGCACTTAATTCTCTCCTACCACGGTAAGGGATTTGGCGTGAAGATATAGTGCTGTTATGGCGTTTGTACCTACTTAATGATATTGCTTATTTTATATGTATCTATGTAATTATTAATATAGTTGTCTACATATATGTATATATATGCATATGTGTGTTAGGGTGTACCGTCTATGTATGGATTATTTTTTTTAGTTACACTATCGTAAGAGGTATCAAAATTAGCGATTACAAAAAAGTTAAAAAAATTGGAACTGCCTTACATCTTGAGTGCTATACCATGATTTGAATATTTGAAATTTTCATTTTCTGCAGACCTTAATTATTCATCTAATAAATTATACTTTATAATTAAGATCAGTTAATAAGAGCACAAAAAAAACTAAACAAATAACACATAGCTTATAATCGATAACGAAAATTATGAATTTAAACTTATTGTGTTTATAATACAATATAATAATATAATATTTCCTTAATTTGAAGGAAAGTAAACGATTTCCAAGCTCATATCTTTTGCCATAACTTGAACGTATAGTAATTTGAACTTACCGGTGGTTAGATTACCACCATGCATGACATTGGTACCAAACATAACTTTTTTTTTTTTTTTTTTATATAGAAGAGGGGGCAAACGGACAGGAGGCTCACCTGATGGTAAGTGATTACCGCCGCCCATAGACAACCACACTACCAGAGGTCTTGTAATTGCGTTGCCAGCCTTTTAAGAATGAGTAAGCTCTTTTCTTGAAGGTCCCTAAGTCGTATCCATTTGGAAAAATTTCTGCCGATAGCTGGTTCCACAAAGGAGTGGTGCGGGGCAAAAAATGCCTCGAGAATCGCACGGTTGTGGATTTCCAGACATCGAGATGGTGAGGATGGAACTTCGAATTTTGTCGCGATGTCCGATGGTGAAATTCGGCAGCAGGAATTAATCCAAACAGTTCCTCGGAACATTCCCCATGGTAGAGCCGATAAAAGATGCAGAGTGATGCCACATCTCTACGTAACGCCAAAGAATCAAGCCGATTTGAAAGAGTCTCGTCCTCGACAATTCGAGCCGCCCTACGTTGAATTCGATCAAAAGGAAGGAGCTGGTACTGAGGAGCTCCCGCCCATAAATGAGAGCAGTACTCCATATGAGGCCGGATTTGCGCCTTATAAAGTAATAAGCGATGGGCCGGTGTGAAGTACTGCCTGGCCCTACTGAGAACTCCCAGCTTTTTAGAGGCTAATTTAGCCTTGCCTTCCAAGTGACCGCGGAACTGAACGTCACTCGTAATGTCGACTCCAAGTATTCCAATACTGGCTGTGGCTTTCAGGGAAGTATTTTCAAAACGAGGTGATACGACAAAGGGTGATTTTTTAGCGGTAAACGCGCAAACTTGTGGCTTAATGGGGTTGAATTGGACCAAATTTAATCGACCCCACTCCGAAGCAATAGAAACTTCAGTGTAATCTCTTACACCGAATTTGTTTTTTGGTAGTCTAATCCTTTGTTTAGTGGTACTTTAAGTTTCTCTAGCTTTTATGATTCATCGTAATATTAGCTGAAGCTATCGTCCAAAAAAACTAAACCAAACCGGAACCAATGTCACATATTTTTTTATTAATTTTGTATACATCTTCGTACCTACACACACCAATTTGTGTTAGCCCAATGGTTAACTTGTAGCATTAAGTCATCCTTTGGTACAATCTTATTTAAGTGTACAATGAAGTTTAAGTAAATATGTATATTTCAATTACTTTGATAACCAATTTCAAATTTTTGTAAAATGTGAGTGAACAATTAGTAAGAGTAAGTCATCTTAAATGCACAAATTTTCCAGTCTGATATGTTAGCAACTTAGGAGTACAAAAAATACTTAATATAGCTTGACATATTATGTGATAAACCCACATTTTTCGACAAATTAGATAAATTACCAGCAACCGCCGCCTACACAGACACCGTGATTTTACTTACGCAATCAATTATTTTCCAAAGGTTCGAGAACATTAACTTAGAGCAAAAGCGGAACCATCTAAGTACAAGAATAAATCAATACATCATTGTTAAAGTATTTTCAAATTATTTTCTAAGTATTGAATCATAACACTCGTCTAAGCCAATTAATTTGCAGTACTCTCACATTTAGCACAAATTACTTCACTTAAATTCTAAACCAGTAATATTATTGTAAGCGAAGTAAGTGTTTTCTCTTGTAGTGTCATAAATTTGCATTATTCTAAATAAACTGATATTAAACTCGTAAAATGCTTTTCACAAATCAGAAATCAGAAGTACTTTATTCAATAAAACTTTTTACAAGTTATTTTGACACGTCAACATATTTTTTACAAAAACTACTACCGGATCGGAAACGCGGCTACAACTGATAAGATCCGGTGGAAGAAACTCAGCGGGCTTGTCTTTTTTTTCATATCATCTATTTTTTTACAATATCACAATATTACAAAAAACATATATGAGACCTTATGAGTAGCAAATAATCCCAGGCTTTTTTGTCTTCTAAATAATCTGAGATTTTATAATATCCTTTTTTACACAGTTTTGTTTTAACACATTTTTTAAATTTATTGACTTGATCTCTTATAGTTTCGGGAAGTTTATTGTAAAAGCATATGCATTTCCCCATAAAAGAGTTATTCTGTGGAGACGAGATGTATGCACAAAAAGATTGTTTTTGTTCCTTGTATTGAGTGAGTGTACGTCACCATTTTTTTAAACAAGCAAACATTTTTTCGAATTTACAAGTTCTCAAATATATATTAGAATATAACAACAGTTAAAATATTGATTTCTTTGAATTTTTCTCTCAGGGAAACCCTTGGGCTAAGATTGTAAATTGCTCTAATAGCTCTTTTCTGCAATACACATATTATAGTATTTATTTCAGCAGAATTTCCCCAGAGAAGAATTTCATATGACATAATGCTGTGGAAGTAACTAAAGTATTCTATTCTTGCTGTGTCGACATTTGTTAACTGTCTCATTTTTTTTAACAGCATAAGCTGCCGAACTAAGTCTATTTGCTAAATTATTAATGTGCGGTCCCCATTGTAAATTCTTATATAAGTAATACCTAAAAACACAGTGTAATCCACTAGATCCAGATTGTTTCCATCCAGTTGTACGCTGGTATCTACCTGCCTTACATTAGGCAATGAAAATTTAACACACTTAGGTTTGTTACCATTTAATAAAAGATTGTTCGTACTAAACCAGTGTAAAACTTTTGAAATCGCATTATTTACTTCGTCATACTTACTAATTCATCTTTTCACTTTGAATAGAAGTGAAGTGTCATCCGCAAATAGTAAGATTCCATGCGTAGTAAGGCAAGTCATTTATGTACATTAGAAACAAAAATGGACCAAATCCAGCGGACCTCTTTCCATTACTATCAACCCTCTGAATTCTTTCATTTAAGTAAGAAATCAAAAGATCGACAGCTTTATTTCAAACTCCATAATGGTGTAACTTACTGGTTAAAATGTCATGATCGACACAGTAAAATGCCTTAGGCAAATCCTTCATAATTTATTTTGTAGGGCTACTAGTTTACGAGATACAGCGTGAAAACCCTTTGCATCCCTTTTTACAAGATGGCGGCCAGGGGACAAGAGTAGCGATCCCACAAACTTGAATTTAAGTTTATAATAACCCCCCTTTACATCAAAAAAATAAAATGAATCCTCTGAAAAACGCCGCTAAGGCCTTAAACATGAAACGACTTTTCAATGTGGTATTACTTTTTGTTTCAAAAGTGGTACTATACAGATTGTATAGTCACAGTAAAAATAGGTTCGTCGCCTTAAGATTTAGTTTCGCTTGCACTAGTGTACGAATCAATCATGCCAACATACCAGTGTAAAAAACAGTTCTACTAACATTAAATAAATGTGACGTTTTCTATCGAATAAAGTTTATCTAACAATAATTAATGCATCAATTATTGCTGCTTTCAATTCTTAAAGGTCCCGGCATTATTATGACGTTACGAAAATAAAGGGTATTATATTTATGGCAAATATATTTTGCAATAAAATATTGAATAGCACTAGAAATCTAGAAATAACAACGGTGACATTAACCATGACAATAGTTTTATCATAAATATTAACGGCAGGTCAAATAAATAAAAAAGTTTTAATTAAAAAAAACATTAGCATCTCTTTAGATAATAATCATATACACAAGATAAAATAAGAAAATAGTGTTGATGCAAGCAAGTCTGAACATTGTTATCGATCATTTAAGCATAGTTTTCTGTGCAACAGTCTATTATGTGACAAATTTTCAAAAGATCATATGTGCTCGCAGCTTATTAAATAAACTAATTTGAAAACTGACGAACCTATTCGTACCGCTACTCTACCTTAAAAATTAAAGAATATGAATGTCAGTTAAATCTTATCCATTCAAATAATAATTATGTTCAATTATAAAACTTAACTGTCCGCTATAGTTAGATCTTTTGTATAAATAGCGTATAATAATACACTTGCGTAAGTGGATGTTAATAATGTCATAATTACGTTAATTATAACTAGAATAGTTTATATTGCACGTCTCATAAGTGGAGCATTGCGGTAGTGATCTAGACGAAGTGCTCTTTACATATCAAGGTTAAGCATTTTTCTGGTCTTAATCTGTATATCTTGTATTCATATTTCACAAATACGTACAATAATATAAGTACACATATATGAAAAATAAACCTTTTATAAACATATTCAATACTTTAAAAAAATATTTATTAAGCATAATAGATATAAAAAACGTATTTAAAAAAATGATCGTAGAAATCCTCATGCCTGTATATGTGTGAAAGTATCACGATTAATCTTACAATACTTAACGTATCTTATTAATATTCTTGCAAATAAATATTTTCTTTCTTTCTTTCTTATCGGTACCATTTTTAACAGATTCCGTATTTTACGGAATGGTTTCCTATTGAAAATTTCTATATAATTCAGTGTCGTTTGATTATCAGGGCGAGCGAAGCGAGCCCTACACTAGGCCACTTTCTATGCACTTTTGTGGTATTTGTTATTGAAAAAGTATCGCACTTTGAGGTTTGAGCTTTGACGCGGTAGTTTAAATTCATGTCTAGATGTGTTAAAATACCATTTTATAAACTTAAAAAAATTTAGAAAAAAAAATAGAAAATACATGTATTAGAATTTTATTACTACTAACGCCATCTATTATGAAACAAACGAGTTAAAACGCTAGGTAACGAGTTAAAATGCTACTTTGGCGTGGTAGATTTAATTCATTTTCATTCACTCCATTTTAATACAATATTAATCTATTAATACACTAGTACATTTTAAATTCCTGCTACGTATGTGGATAAGGAAGTTTCTGATTACCGACTGACTTCAAAATCTTATCAGCTTTCCTCCTTTAAAAACTGTGTCAAGTACCGTTAATTGGATAAAAATCAGTCTCTTTGTTTGGGATCTATCAATGACGAAAATTTTTGAAAACAATGATTTTTGACATTGCTTCAAAATTTTTAAACTACCGATTATTTAGCTAAAGCAATAGTTAAATTGAGTTGAATGCCGTTTAAAATTTGATCAATTTGATTATCGTTTCCAAAATATACAGTTTTTCAAAAATCAATGTACTGCCATTTTTATCAAAATAAACTGCATGTACGATTGTTTCGTTGGTACAATTGAAATATTTCAATATTTCTTAGAACTAAAAAAAATCTATGCTTGTAGTTTTTACTCTTTTGAGCTTAAAATACCTTAATTTAGCGGGAAGTTTCAGGGATGGCCTACAAAGTCAACAGTTTACAGGTTTTTCACAATATGATTATTGTGAAACAGTACAATTGTATTAATTGATTAATATTGTATTGAGATCAATTTTCAATCTTAGCCCGAGGGTAAAAAGCTAAAAAAAGTATGGTCATGCCCGTATCCCTGAAGAGGTAGGCAGAGGTACAACGTGTGCATCCACGATTAGCCTAAGATACGTCTTAGTCCCACAACGTGACGGGTGATCAGCTTAACACTAACCGGGCACCTTTCCAATTCCAGGAATCGTTGTTTTTATTAGAAAATTAAAAAAAACCACACATTTTTGATTTGTCTGACCTGGGAATCGAACCCCGAAGGTTTCTCTGAGAGAAAAATTAATTCGCTGAGTTTAGTTTAGTGAGTACCTGCGGTATTAATCCTAAAAATTTTGAGGGTTAATTAAATAAAACATTTTTTTATTTCGAAAATCGATCTTATTTTATCTTAGCAAAATGTTAAAAATATGTTTTTCTTTATAAGATTAATTTTCATTTTTAATACCCATTTTTCCGAAAACTCTTTTGCAAGAAAGCTACCACAAATAAAAATTGATTTCTATCAATATTAGGCTTTAAGAACGAAGTGGTGGCGCGAGATGGAACTTGAGTTGCATATTATAGGTAGACGGTAGACCGTACTATATTATATAGGTAGACCAGAAAATATGGTGTAAAATTTTAGTAGATAATCTTTATATTTGTTCTGTGTAGATAACATTGATAATAATAAAGTCGTGTTTTTAATAAATCAAGAAAATTTTAAAGAATTTTTCTTAAAAAAATCTCTAAAAAATTTGTCTTAGAAACATGTTTTTTTATTTTGGTTTTATTTTCCTGCGCCCTTCTAGACTAAAACCTGATGACTCCTTTGATGGGAATATAATATTTGGGTAAAAATACGCTGGCTTAAATAAAAATAAAATTACGTAAAAATTAAATTATAAATGAAGTCCATACATTAAAAGATGTAATTCTCATAAAAATACTTTCCTAACAATATTACTAGGTAGTATAACTTTGCGAGCCCTTACAAAGCTCTGCTTCTTGCTAGTTATATGTATTTTAAATTAAACGAGCGTTATGAGACGTGCACATTTGTACTTTCTAACTTTTAATTTTTTTTACCCCGTAAAAGGTGTAAGATTGGTCAATTGTTTCACTTACATCGCGACTATATACAGATACAAGAGTTCCGTGATGTCTCCCCTAGATTTAGTATCAATGCCTTAGGTTCCAGTTAAACGCTGGCCCGACTGTTTTAAACAAGCCTTCCACATTGGTCTCCACCGGCGGTTTACAACAGTGTAAACACTTGTTGGCTACAAACATTCGTTTTGACCTTCAACAACCTCTGTGGACGGACGCCCGTTGTACGCCGCATGTTACACTTTAATTAGAGCGAGAAAATTAAGACGGTAATATAAAACAATAATAACTAAAATATTTTAATGTTATTATTATACCTATATTATATTTTCTGCACAAAAACTTCAGTGACGCGTGTCTCAAGTGGATGACACTTGCGTTGCATTAATCCGGGCCATTCCGAGATATCATATTGATTCTATAATATAAACGCTTTGTGTATTGTTTCACAAATGTAATTTAAATTTTATTTATTACACACTTTTAAATTTACAGCCAACCCGTTTCGTATATTAAAGCATCATCAGGGCTTTCACATTAACTTTTTACATTATACTATTATAAAACTTAAATATTTTACATACACAAAAACTTTAATACAACTAATATGCGAGTACATAAGGTAGATGGACAATAAGTATTTGCTAAGTACCTTTATATATCGTATTTCTAACGTCAGATTTTTTCCCTAAAAAATGGAGTAAAATAGTAATAACATTTAAAATGAACAAATAATCTAATGTCATTATAAAAAAGTTATAATTAAATTAGAATAATTTATTAAATATTAAATGTCAAATTAAAATAATATATTTTAAATGTCAATTTAAAAGAACTAAATGAAACATGTCAGAATCGAATAATACACAATAAATTAATATTAAAATAATATTTGAGGTTATTGTTAGATTAAATCTAACCTAATGTCGAATTAAAATAAATTAAAATTTATTCAATATTTGCTATTATCTCATTATTCGGTTGTGATATAATACATATATTATTATTATTATTAAAGATCTATTATAACGCAAATTTTCATTTTTATTCACCTTCAAAAAATTCAATACCACAATGGCTGCCATAATGACAGTGACAGCACTGAAGGAGCGGGAAAAATATATGAGCCAACTGTTGGCTTATATTTTTCAGCGTTTAGACGCTTGAACTCTCTATAAAGACAGTTCACAATAAAAGGCTAGAAAAGATTTTTCCTACATAGAAGAAAATAAATAGCAATTTGCACAGTTCTAGAATAAAGTCCTGGACTTCATGATCCGACTCAAACAAGCTTTCCGTTATCCTTTTCCTTGTTCTATGAGGTCACTCACTACGACCCTAGCAGACAACATTTGACTATTTTTTTATAATGGTAGGCCTTCCTCACGAATTTATGCGCAGACGAAGATAAAACCATCTTTGCACCACAAGCCTTGGAGGTCCGCCATCCCACGACCCGTAGGTTCTCTGAGCAATAAAGCACATTCCACATCTTTGGACGAAAAAGTTATCGAACGTGAGAGCAGCCTGCTCGGTCTAATTAGCTTCCTTGATGTGCTGGATTGCATTAGGTACTGCCCCCCCTGCCACGACAAGCTTCCACTAGACTTACGATAATAATTTTTAACACAAGCACATAACTAAGATTTTTAATTACGTTTTATTTAAGTAGTGTAAACTATGGAGTAAATTCCATTATACTTAAAGGTTAATAGTAATTTGTCTTACAAATCACGGATGTGCTAAATATAGTAACGAAATTGCGTCAATCTAACAATCGACGTAAGTGTAAATATAAACCATTTTAACACTTTAAAGAGTAAACAATTTTGAAACACACAACAAGCTCACAAATAGAGAACTATACGCACTTGAGCATCGTCGTAAGGTCTGGCGAACTTAGTGAAAATGATACCATCAATTGTTAAATTCAACGATGCATGTAGATAATCTTTTAGTTAATTTACACTCTCCATCATCAGCGCTTGGTGAAACTCCGTCATAACAATTATTTTAAATTTAACACTTTTACTGTTTCAAAATTTACAAACTATATACTATGCGTTCCAAATAAAAATATGATCGCACTTTTGTTAACTTTATATTAGAAGTGTATTATTAATTTACAACCAAAAAAAAATCTGAAAATGTGAATTAGTAATTTACAAAAAAAAAAAAAACTGAAAATGGTTGCAAGGTCAACCCTGAAACTTCCCGCTAAATTAAGGTATTTTAAGCTTAAAAGAATAAAAACTATAAGCGTAGCTATTTTAAGTTCAAACATCTATTTTGTTAAAAATAGCAGTTTATCAATTTTTAAAAAGTTGTATATTTTAGAAACGACGATCGATTTAGATTTGAATTTTTGAGATCTCTAATGTTACTTTAGCCAAATAATCGATAGGTTGAAAAATTTCGAATCAATGTCAAAAAACATTTTATTCAAAAATTTTCGTCATTGATCAATCCAAATCCCAAACAAATTAACCGATTTTTTTCCAATTAACGGAATTTGACACAATTTTTAAGAGAGCGAATCTGTTAATACTTTTAAGTCCATCGGAGAGTTCTTTCAAAAATATTAAGTTTGCTTAAAACAACGTAATTTTGATATTTGAAAAGCAGTAAATTCTGAAAATTAGATTTAATTTTGATTTTTGAAACAGTATTAACGTAGTTTTTTACTACTAAAATGTTGTAGAATATTAAAAAAAAATATTTGTTGAAAAACTTCATAGGTATGTCCAAAAAACACTTTTATTCAAAATTTTTCATCAACGATTACTCCCAAACGGGTAAACCGATTTTGATTCAATTTATGCATTTGACGTATTTTTTGAGGAATAGAGATATTTTTTTGTACTCAATCGGTACATTAATCTAAAAGTTATATTAAAAAAATTTTTTTCGCCAAATAATTTTTTGAGGTTTTTTCATAATTTCTCAAAATCTCCTAGGCAAACTTGTTTCAATTTTTCAGAAAAATCTAAGTTGAATGGAACCAATCAAATGCCATTATTTAAAGGAGCAATGCACGTTTCACTTAGCAACAAAAGCATCTTCAGAAGAATCGAATCTCTCCGAATCGAATTAATGTCCGATCTCACTCTATGAAGGGTGAAGCATTCATTCATTCATAGATTGAAGTGCTATTCGATACAAGAAGATAACAAACAAGCAGATGGCACTCCTAATGAAAAGAGACAACCATCGTCTATAGACACCTAAGATGTTAATGGTACGTTACTATCCGTGATGCGAAGTTATAATGTCACATGCATAAATTTATAATCTACCTTACCCTCCATAATGGTACACGATAGTGACAGCACTGATGCTATTGCGACAGAAATAGGTAAGGCGGTGGTATCAGACCCGGGAGAGAAAATGCAGAACTCTAGTAGTCACGTTGGAAGTGACCCACATTGCAAATCATACGTCTCTTACGAACTGCCTGGCAGAGCGGTAGATCGCCTGCTCATCAAAAGGAGCCCGAACGTACATACTCATACTCCTCAGTCCACGCTAGCTACATCAAACTAATAATTTGTGGAAGTATAAGGAGTTTAATTATAAAAATAATGTCGCTGGGCAAATTACACAAATTGATCTAATCCCAAAATAATCAAATTATTTGCTTGTGTTATGGGTGTTAGTCAACAGTACTAATACATAGAAATACATATATAAATACTGTCACATACATAATACGCACCCAAACCCAGAAATACAAACATCTATGCTCATCACAGAAATGTTTGTCACTGTCAGGAATCGAACCCAACCACTCGACCAAGGGCGCAGTCAAAAGTTTGATTGGATAATACTTAAATAGGGTGAGCTTAATTCGGGATCAATATCCATCCCAAAACGTGGCCCAAATAATCTTGGCTTTGTTGTCATGATCGCTAACTACCTGACCTTTGAATTATAACAGAACACGATTTACGTAGTAAGTTGCGCAATAAAGTAAATTTCCTTCAAGTTGAGAAGAATTTGCCTTCTGTGTCAAGTAAGATAAATAAATACGGCGCTGAAGATCAAACATCGTACTTAACCTTGACAAGCAATGTAAGATGGCAGTTTTTATGTAAATGTTATAGTGTTATCATATTTTGGAGTTATTTAACATTATTTATATAATAACATAGTTAATAGGTAAAAAGAAATAGCCATAACCTATAGAGGCCAATGATGTTAATGGTGTGTTACTATTCATGTGTCAGGGTGTTAATATCACAACCATAATTTTGTCTTACTCTTCAAGGTAGAACACGAAAGTGATGAGCAATAACGCTATTGCGGCAGGAATGGGTAAATTGATGGTACCAAACTTAGGCAAGACGTTACAGAAGTTTACCTCCTAGATTCGCTTATCAATCACCTTTTACGAACTGTCTGGCAGAATAGCAGATACTCAATAATTTAAATGGGACTCAGAACAAGACGGAGCAATTTGTTTCCTATCAAGTGATCCACGATAATTCTCGTTATCTTAAAGTTTATTGTTACTGATTAAATAATTGTTACAGCAAACATGGAGACCATCCCATATCATCCTTTGATAGAAGTGACGCAAGAACAACTGGCTCAAGTTCGCGAGTTTTATGGCATAAACGATGTAAAAAGAATACGAGAAAGCCTAGACACAATAGAAGCATGGTTCAAGAAACAGGACCATCTCGCTAATGCTCTCCCATATTTAAGTGAGTAACTTATTTTATTTTTATTTAATTTCATAGGTCAATAAACAACCTAAAATATACGTTCATAATATATATACCGACATAAAACATAAATAATTCTACATACAAATCTAATAGAAATACATAAAATAATAATAATCATAGTAGTAACAATACACAAACACATACTACAAGTAGTATACATATATATCTTCACAACTGATCTCTTGGGGAGTAAGCAGAGAAACGTAAGTGCCATACATCACGATTCTTGCAGACTTGTCTCGCTTTCTCCCATTTGTGACTCTCATCATACAAGAAATGTCAGTTGCGAAGACACTTGACTTCACCTTCGGACTGTACCCACTCAATACGATCATGGATCAATAGTTTTGGACTTCTTCGCTACCTATATCCTTCCACATTCGCACTGTATATCTGTTTTGATAAATTTTCATCTACCATTATATCTACGTATCCGAACTAACGAAGCATGTCATTTCTCATTTTTAGACCGATTCTTTCTTTCTGCCCTAACCTCTCTCTTACGTCAAACAAATTATCATTAAAGGGTACGGTTCAAACAACATTATATCTTAGTTCATACTACGCTCTACTTAGCTCATAGTCAATGCCTTCAAGACAGAATTTTATTGACTACGCGATCCTCTTAATTTTCAGAAACTAAGTCGTTTGCGAAAACTTTTGGCACCACCTTCGGACAGTATCCGATCGATGTGATCATTGTATATCAGACTTGATCTTTTACGGTACCTACATTCTTCTACATTTGCATTGTATATCTATTTTGTTAACTATCTTATTTTCTACATGCCTAAACCAACAGAGGATGCTCTTTCTCATTTTTACACCAACACCTTTTTTCAGGCCCCTCTTTCACTTCTATATAATGATACAGCATATAACATTTAAGCATCTTTTAAATACGCTTAATTATACTAAAAATAATTTAAATAGTTTGGTGCAAGCATGTCTTATAGTAGAGGATCCCTATTACATTGGTGAAAGAAATTTGTAAATCAGTCCAGTAGTTGTCCTTATCCGTTACAAACAAACAATTAAATACCTCTTTGTAATAGTAATGAAGATAAACACGTGAATGTGATTTTATTAATAAATCTATTAGACCGGGATGCCAGGAACAAACTTTTTTTTGATTAATAACAAGCTGAATCTTTGTGCACAGCTTCGTTTTGACGAGACAACCGTCTTTTCTATCTTCGAAAAATTTAGAATCGGGTAACTAATAATATAACCCTTGAATAACAATAATAAATAAAAAGCTGTTGTGAGAAAATTAGATAGTTATTAAATTGATTAATATCAATTTAAAAACCTCAAAATTCCGAAACTTTAGAGTAGAGGACTTGCCAGAACAACCATCGAATGTTTAGGATAAAAATTTCATCGTGTTTTTCATAATATAATCAAGCGATTAAAGTCGAAAAATAATTATTGTTATTAATAAATATTTTTCCTTCAACGAATCAAAATTTTCAAAGTCTTTATTATTTACCCAATTTGAGATTTTTCGAAGATAGAAAAGGTGGTTGTCTCGTCAAAACGAAGCTGTTCACAAAAATTCAGCTTGTTATTAATCAAGAAAAATTTGTTTCTGGGATCCTGGTGTATTTATTAAAGATCCGGCTAAATTTTCAGAGGCTGTTCGGAATCGATTATATGATCGATTTATATAATAAAAAAATAATTTAAAAAATTCAAAATTTCATTTTTATCCGACACAAAAAAACAAAACGTATGAATATAATTTAAATTACGCAAAATTTAAACTTAAATATTTTAGTGCCTTCAACCAAATTAAAATTGATCGTGAAAAATGTACTTAGAGTGACAGGTTACGTAATAATTACTAACGTAATGGTAGGTAACTGTAGGTAACTGTAAAATGACACACTGCCAGCATTACAGAGTTCATTCACAAGACTTGGTGCATCGAATTCATTAATTTAGTGGGATTCTTAAACGAATATTTTATAATATCTTGTAATAATTTTACAATAATAATTAAAACGCACTTTCAATTCAATATTTTATCTATAAGACCTTCACTGAGTTAATTAATGAATGAAAAGTATTTTATATCTAATAAATCTAATAACTGAGATTGAGATTGAGGTCATTGAATGTGTGTATGCGCATGAGTGATCTAGTGGTGAAAGGCTCAACTCCATCTGAGCTGCAAACACTGGTCACAGTTATGAATGGGGATTGTAAGAGTATGGGCTTACATCTGAATGCGAAGAAAACTAAAGTTTTAGTATTTGAAAGAGAAGCAACCAGAACGGACGTAAGGGTTGTGGAAATGATGTAGTTCTGGAACAAGGGGATGAGTTTGTATATCTTGGATGTGCTTTTAGCAGGGATGGAAGGTACACCGCTGATGTTGAAAGAAGAGTGTGTGCAGGGAACAGAGTGAATGGAGCGTTAGGGAGATTACTTAATAGCACAATTTTAAGTCAGGGTGCCCATCTAGCCCTGCATAATCATGTGCTTATCCCAACGCTATTGTGTGGAAGTGAGAGTTGGGTATGTCAGAAATGGCATGAAAGTAGAATCAACGCGGTCGAGATAAGGTCGCTAAAAAAATGTGTGGGGTGACACTCGCGGACCGGGTTCGTAATGTCGAAGTGAGAGAGAGGTTAGGTTTGAAAGAAAGTGTCGGTGTAAAAATGAGAAAAGGCATGCTCCGTTGGTTCAGACATGTAGAAAGAATGGTAGATAAAAGGTTAACATAACAGATATACAATGCGAATGTGGAAGGATGTAGGTTCCGGGGAAGACCAAGACTGACATACCACGATCAGATTGATCGAGTACTGTCCGAGGGTGGTGTCAAGTTTTTGCAACCGGCGTGTGTGCATGAAGAGAGTAATGAATGTGGAGGAAGCGAGACAAGCCTGCAAGGATCGTGATGTATGGCACTCGGTTCTCTCTGCCTACCCCGTAAAATGTCAATAAATTTATTTTAGATGAGTTGACTAAAAAATTCACCCCGGAATATGATTAATTATGAACTAATTTTGTTGGTTTGGTTAATATACATTATACACATTTCATACCGATCGAAAGTATAAACGTTACGTTGACTATTTTTTTCCATGACAACTCCTGGGTTACTAGGTTACTAGTACCGATTTACCTGTTAATACCTGCCTACCCATTAGTTATGAAAAGAAAAAATAGCCTAAAGTTTGCATACTTAGTAGACTTCATACTTTTGATTAGCATGATATTTGTCTATTAACCAAACCAGTGAAATGTTTAAAAAAATTATGGAATGAAATTTTAGTCAACCCATTTGCAATATATTTATTGACATTTAATTGGATATAAAATACTTTTCACCCATTAACCAGCTCGGTAAAGGTCATTCTATAGCGGGATCTTAGACTATTGGATTTATTTTGAATATATAACATAGTTATATATCCTAGACTAAAATATATTTTTAAGAAACTTCATAAATATGATTTGAGAGACAAGTAATTTAGAAAGTACAGTAGATATACAAGAAATGTATTTCTGTAAGCGTAAAAGAAAACTTGCTCTGTGATGAGCTAGGACTAAAATGTAAAGACATCTCTTTAACTAAGTACCTTGTAATATATTCTCCAAATATAATACCAATCTGCAATCAATCAACTGTGTTATCTATGTATTTACTAATCCATGCAATAAAATCTATTTTCTTATTATAAGATAGCAAACAACCAAATGGCTTTCCTGGGGAAGGAGATGAAAAGATGGAAAAATTAAAAAAATCACAGCGTGCTTATATTTTGGCGTTGTTCAACTATTTTTTTTTCAATTAAATAAGTTCGCAAACAAGCATCTTCTCTCTATAGACACCAAAGTTGTTAATTACGACATTAATGACGAGTCGTACATAATACCTCATGCATAGATTTACCGGCTATGTTACGTTCTTTTCCAGAACATAACAGTAACAAACATTGATGCTATTACGGCAGGACTTAATAAAGTAGTAGTAACAACCTCGGGTGAGATGTCACAGAGCTCTAATATCTAGTGTAGTAGTCACGGTGACAGTTACACATTTGGTCAATCGTCTGCCATTTATGAATTGCCTCGAAAAACATAGCTTCTTAAAGTCCTGGCACAATTTTTATAATTTTGTAGTGAAATATTAAATTAATTAAATTTGCTAATTTCCGCAAACTGTTAAATGCGACCTCTGTGATATCACTGAAAAGAAAGACGGTGGTTTAATAAATGGATAAAACTCGCCGACGGTCCGGACAAAAAACAAGACCCCAGCGGCAAAATTATTCATCCACATCCACCACACTTCACTCATGTCAGCAGCAAGCGCAAAAGTCATACTGAACAAATGTAATAAAATAAATATGTAATGAAATAAAACAGTAGTAAAATAATACTTACTGAACAGAAAAAATGATTGCTGCCGACGTGGGTGAAAATGTGCTGGATATAGGTGGATAATTATGCCGTTGGAGTCTTTTTTCGGATCATCGGTGAGTTTTATCAATTTATTAAACCAACGTTTTTTTTCATGACATCGTGAAAGTCACAAAAAACAGCTCTCGGAATAAAGTAAATTTAATGAATTTCACCTTTTAATTATGGGTTTTGGCAAACTAACGCCTTAACGAATAAAATTTTGCAGTGGAAATACAGTTTATTGGAAATTCTTTTTAATATTTTTATTTTGTTTATTAAATTATTTACTGTTTTTTAATTACTGGAATAAAATCAAAAATTATGTTATACATTGTCTAGAGAAATGTGAACACAACTTGCGAAAGCTTGTGCACTCTGTTGCAAAATTAATAAAGTTTCTACATGTCGAGCAGCAAGTCTATGTTATTAGCGGGTACATGTAGTTTTGCTCGCATTGAATCCAATTTTCTCCGTAGGGGTTTAATTATAAAAAAAAAACTCTTTCTTACTAGTTGTTAAAATAGCTATACTTGTATGCTGTGTTTACCCCCTTAGTCTCGGACTTTTTCGAGGAATAAGCTATCTGCCATTCTGTTAGGCAATTCCCAAAAGAACATCAATTGGATAACAGTGTTAATAACACCGTGATTACTAAGTAGTAGAGCTTTACCAATTCCTGTCACTTTAGTTTTAACGGTTGTAACTGAGTGTTCCAGTTTAGAGTATAAGGTACAGTCAGCATCAAAAGTTGATGATCACATTTAGCTTTTCAAAATCGCTATACACCGTGTTATACCTAAATCGCTCAACATGACAAGTGCCAGAAATGAATGATTATCATAAAAGGGCATAAGTAGGTGATCATCACTTTTCAAAAGTCGCTTAACAAAGTTATAGTAAAAAAATAACATTCTTCGTCTCTAAAGTCTCTGAACAAATTTTTGACAAAAATAGCTTACCATCGTTTATCTCTAAAGTTCCTGAACAAAATGAAATGTTTTTTGGGTTTAATATATTTTGTGTGTGTATTTTTTTCGGTAGCAATATTATGTGTTGTTATATAAATTAAGTAGACACATGCACATGTAAATCACCACCTTTTTATTTATTTTCATCAAAATTAAATGATTCGATAAACCAGTACAGTTAATAAAAAACATTTGTTTTTATTAAAAGTCAACAAATTTAAACTTTAATAATCAAATCAATGTTTTATAAGCAAAAACACGGTTTAATTTTTTATCAATTACAATTATGATTAGGCTTAAACTACTTAGAATTAATACCTAGCGTGTCACTCATCGGCATCGATAACATTTTGGAGACGTTCTCGTATGGAGTTTATATTTGCACAAATATCACGTCCCCTAAAATCTTCCCAGATTTCTTTGGCGTGATTAATTAGATTTTCCTTTGTTCGAGAAATGTTTTCATCCCAAGCCTGGACTATAACGCACCTTAAGTTTTCAATGGGGTCTGGGATCTTTGGTGGGAATGGAATTTCGACAATGTTAACAGCGTTATACCGGAACCAAGATCTGCACACTAGGGTCATGTGGATTGAGCAGTTGACAAAAATTGTAGATAATTGCAACCGCAATGGTTTACATCCGACACAAAGTGATAATTAAGTAGAAATATTCTATTTACATTCAACAGTTTTTTAAATACCCACAACTATAGTAGGGGAGCCCAAGATTGGATTTTTGCATTTACTCGAGCGTGTCAGATTAACACAGTGGAGGTACATCGCATGCTGTTGAGGCTGTCCACAAAATGTAAGAGCAACAGGCGCGTGCGCTCCTTATAGGCAGAAAAGCAGTGCTTTACTTGCCATTCACAGATATTTTAATAAAACGTTCGTACGTTTTAGATGATTTTAATTAATAATAAGTAAATGAATAAAATGTGTCATAATCATGCGCACGCCGCTGAAATCTATAAAAGAAAAAGTTTTTGTGGCCGAGTACTCCGCCGCATACTCAGTATCATAATCCTGTGCACGCCGCTGAAGAGCAATATATACAGGCGGTGGCTAGAGCAGAAAAAAAAAACAAAATTCCAATAACTTCGGCTTGTGGAAATTGTCAGATTATATTTTTTTTCGTCATTCTTTCATCACTTCCCCTATAATAAAAGAAAATTCAGACGCGTTCGAGAATGTCAAAACAACATTTTCTTTGCAACTTTGTGACCCTCCCACTCCATAACGCTACACTCAAATCGTCAGATTTTCTAAATTTTAGGTGGCAATTAACCTATCATACTTTAATATGACGCGATTTAGTGTTTCCATGTCAA
This sequence comes from Apodemia mormo, assembly GCA_036924255.1. Lineage (NCBI taxonomy): Eukaryota > Metazoa > Arthropoda > Insecta > Lepidoptera > Riodinidae > Apodemia > Apodemia mormo. Next base: position 18,600,054 of record JAUPFN010000020.1, read on the forward strand.
AGTTTTTTTAAACATTTTTGTATTTATAAATTTTTTCTCCACCACTGAAATGAAAAACATTATATAACTTTTTATTTTCCCTATCACTCAATCTATAAAATCCAATAGGTCGCTACGACGCTCGAGTAACTACCTATTTAGCATCTTCGGTTCCCCTACTACTATGTATGTTCTCTAAAGAGTTGAATCAAAACGAAAATTGTGTGTATTTTTGAAAATGAGTCTTATATGTGTAAAGAGCAGGTTCTAATTCAATCGTTACTATAAAATCATAAACTACAAAACAAGCATTTTATATTGTTCAGTAACTTTAATTATTTATGATGTTAAGTTATTTTTGGACGTTGCCGTGATTACACTAGAAAAAGAAAATAAGCATTTTATATTGTTGAGTGACTTTTGCAAAACTTAATGTTATGATGTTTTCGTATATTATAATAATCAGCAATTTTTGACAAAATGGTGTTCAGTGACTTTTGACGAGTAGTGTTCAGTTAATTTTGAACTTTAATGATGTTCATTCAATACTACCGCCCTTCTTGTTAAGCGATTTATGGGTGATATAATGTAAAGCGATTTTGAAAATCTAAATGTGGTCATCAACTTTTGATGCTGACTGTACGTGGTTAACTTATGCGTGTGGTATTACCTTCCGACTGTACGGATAGCAACGCGATATTTATATTTTTGTGGCTGGTGACGAGATGGTGGTCTTTTTCCAACAAAGGAGCCGTCAATTTGTTTACTATTCTATGATATCAAAAAATATATCATATTTTGTACAAATTCTTGCAGCGTGCAGTGCGAAGGAGTAATACTCTCAGGTGCACATATAATATTTTATAAGTGGTATTCTCTTTTTGTTTATTATAGATCGAAATATGATGGAACGTCTCTTCGTATTAGCAAGAGGATCAGTGGAGGGTACCAAAACAAAAATTGACAAACTACTTACCTCTAGGGGTATGATGCCTGAACTCTGCTTACATAAGACTGTAGATGAATTTTCGAAACTTTGGGATTGTTTGTATGTATAAGTCAAAATTTCTTTTTTTAATTATTTAAATAAGAATATATAAGTAGCTTATGTACGTGGAATGTGCCTGTATACTCCTATCTTTAAGAGGTTCCTCTTTTCAACGAAATTCCCAAAAAGGAGAAAGTTAATAATTTTATTGAAATCTTTTTTACTCTCGCGTTTACCGATTATATGTTCAACGATTACTCAAAGATGCCTGAACCGAATTTTTAAATTTTTTAGAGGATGAAAGGTACCCCAGGGGATTCCATTTGAATTTGATGAAGATCTGAAAGAAGATTTTGGGGCTAAAGGAAGTGGTAAGCCAGTTGGTTGCAATTTTATCACAGTTACATTATTAAAATATGTGTTTTTTATTATGGTTGAAACAGTATCATCAAAATGATACTGTTGAAATCGGTTTTGTATTACTTAATATTTTGCCTTATATAGCGATGATTATCTCTTTCAATATTCCTGATGATAACATCGACTTTCACCCGAGCAACTTTGGTCGCGTTATCGCGGTTGCGTTATATTATCTTTCTATTCTATTTCCCCGTGTTGGTCCCGGGCTCCTTTGAAGAATAGACCAACTGCCGTTCTGCCAGGCAGGTCGTAAAAGGCGATCGAGTGGCTATGCGAGTCACTATCATCGTGCCTACTAGGTGGTAGAGTTCTGCTTCGGCTCGACCGGGTCTGGTACCACCGCCTTACCTATTCTTGCCGCAATAGCGTCAGTGCTAGTCGCTGCCGTGTTCCAGTTTGGAGGGTAAGGTAGCCGGTAAACTTATGCATATGGCATTAATCCTCGCCTTAAGATAGCAACGCACCATTAACATCTTTGGTGTTTATAGGCGAAGGTTGACTCTTTCCATCAGGAGACCCATCTGCTTGTTTGCTACCTTATGATATAATGATATAAAAAAAAATTAATACTAAACAGGCAATTCTGGTATAAATATAAATATATAATATGAATCTTAGAAACGGCTCAAACAATTATCATGAAATTTGGTATGCAGATGTTTCGGGGGCGATAAATTGATCTACCTAGGTTTTATTTTTAGAAAATATTTTTTTAGAAAACTAGTTTTAGTTTTCACCAAAAAAATATCGAGCAAAGCTCGGCCATCCGATACTTTTACTAATACAACATCATCATCTTCCCCATGTTGGTTCCGGGCTCCTTTGAAGAATAGACCAACTGCCGTTCTGCCAGGCAGGTCGTAAAAGGCGACCGATTGGCTATGCGAGTCACTACTATCGTGGCTACTAGGTGATAGAGTTCTGCATTGTTTCGTCCGGGTCTGGTACTACCGCCTTATCTATTCCTGCCGCAATAGCGTCAGTGCTTGTCGCTGTCGTGTTCCGGTTTGGAGGGTAAAGTAGCCGGTAAACTTATGGATGTGGCATTAGACCTCGCCACAAGATAGCAACACACCATTAACACTTTTGGTATCTATAGGCGATGGTTGACTCTTTCTATCAGGAGATCCATCTGCTTGTTTGCTATCTTATGGTTTAAAAAATAAACAATATAAGAAATTTCATCCAATCTTTTTTCAACAAAAGTATTTACGACAGCAAATTTCATTAAAATTTGCTAAGCAACTTAGCCGTGCAAGCATAATAGATAGAAAAACTTTCGAATTTTTGATATTAGTATGGATTTACTGAAGAAGTAAATAAGGTTTATGGTATTATGCTACGTCACATCGATTAGGAGTGGAGCAAAACTCAGTAAAACCGCAGGGGACGGCTACTTAATAATTTGATATATAAACCATTCATTGTTTTAGAAACTACATTCCATTGCCAAAATTAAATCCGTCGGACAACTCAAGAGTTATGGTGACACACTTAACGACTGATAATCTGGACGATCTTTCTATTCTGACTTACCTGAGATATGCTTTTATGGTAAGTCTTATGTCAAGTGTTGGCCTAGGTTTCTTCAAATATTTATAATAAAGATTTTTATTTAACATTTGACGATATGACAAAAATAGTTTAAAAGATTTAAATTAGCATGCCTTGCATTTATATTTATCTTTATTTATGATTATTATCATTACTGTCACCACCGCTATCACCATCGTCATCGTCATCATCATCATCATCATCATCATCATCATCATCATCATCATCACTACTATCATAATCGTAATCATCATTACCATTATCATCATCCTCAGAATCATCAGTTTCATTATAATTTATTTCTACATTAGCAGCGATCGCTTAATTCGATAAGAATTGAGCTTTGATTCATGTTGAGCTAAGCGGTAATCTAGACGTTTGTATGTTTATATGTTTGTATGCTTGTTACAAATTTCTCTGGAACTAAAACCCATATCGAGATCATTCTTTTTGATTTAAATCAGGTATATTCCAACTTAGGGAACTGTCTAAATTTCATCAAAATCCGTTTAGTAGATTTTGAGATATGAATACACTTGACATATGAAGTCGGTTTAAATTTTTAAATTGCTGTTATACGTATGTCACACTATAAGTTTTGCGTAACTTAAAAAAACAACATGTTATAACCAAAATATTACGTTTATTGCTTTTCAAAATAATCTCCTTTACATTTTAAACATTTTTTCAAGCGATCGAACCATTTCTTAAAACAGGAGGACCACAGATCTGAATTGAATACTGCTACTGAATACGTGCTGATTGAACGCTATCACTGCCTCTTCGGAATTGGTGAAAGTAAAACCTCTCATCAAATCTTTGATTTTGGAGAAAATAAAAAATCACAGGGTACTAGGTCGGGGCTATGCGCAGAATGAGTGACGAGATGTTTTTTTTCGGAAACTAAAAATGACTTTGTTTTGTTGGCCGCGCGTGAAGAAGCGTTATCATGGTGTATGAGAATGCGGCTTGTGGGTCGTCTTTCGCGAACTTTTCCTAACACCCTGGGCAAACAAATAGTAGAATACCACTCGGCATTAACACTATTTTGATCTTTAAGTGGAATTGTACAGATGGGACCCGTAGCTGAGAAAAAAAGCGCGATCATTTTTTTGCCAACGTTTCTCGCTTGTCTCACTTTTGTTGGCCTGTTCTTATTTTCAAACACCCGTTCACAAGATTGCTGTTTGTTTTCGATTTCAAAACAATAAATCCAGGTTTCGTCTCCTGTGACAATGTCACAAACAGCATTAAAATGTCCGTGGTCGTACTTCAGTAGCATCTGTGACCACCATTCCACGCGAGCCCGCTTCTGCTCCGCTGTCAGTTCATGGGGGATCCAACGAAAACAAAGTTTCCAAACTTTCAATTCTTCGGGTAAAATTTTCTGAATTTGGCTCATACCAATTCCCAATAGTCCTCAAATTGTCTCGTAGGTAATCCGGGGATTTTCTTCCATTAAGCGCTTAACAGTAGCTACATTATTTTCGTTGACGGCAGTTGAAGGCCGCTCTTCACGAAATTCGTCATGTAAAGAAAGTCGACCTCTTTCAAATTCAGCAAACCATCGCCTCATGGTGCTTAAACAAGGTGCTTCTCTCCCAAAAGCATTTTGAAGACGAGCGGCACAGTCTTGCGGAGAAAGAAATTTTAAAATCATAAAAAATCATCTCACTAAAATCTTTTCGACTTAATTCCATTTTCGTTGCGTACTGTTAGCTCTGTCACTTAGGCACTTATAAAAAAAGGCACTTTTGTGAACAGAAGTTTATTATTTACTACTAATATTTTACACTTTTATTGGAACTTGAACAACTTGGATTACTATTCACTCGCGATTCCCTTGTGTAAGGGTATAGCGACCGGAGTCGGGATATAGCACTAGTCTATTTGCTGAAGGCCAGCCGGCAGGCAGAAACCGGATCGGTAGCTGGGCAGCGGTTAGACTAGAGAATATCTAACTAACTGGAATTTGGAAAAACATCTGTTTATATACTACTTTATTGATGATTTGCAGTTATGATTGCAAATCAGCAATATACTAAGACTATTAGGGGTGTAACACCTCCCCCCTTTAAAACGAAACATCCGAAAATAAACGGATGTGAGTGTGATCCAAGTTGTAGAGAAATAGGAACAATGATAACTTAGACCTAGGACAATTAATTAGTATGTCAAATACAGAAAATGAAAATAGTATAAATGACATTAAAGTTAGGTTACTTTGATATAGTAATATAAATTAGTACATTAAACAATCACTAGGAGCTAGAAAAAACAAGATTATGTTTATAAAAATCTAAACAATAATTCTGGACACTTTGATATTGTAATATAAAATAGTACATTAAACAATCACTAGGAGCTAGGAAAAACAAGATTGAGTTTATAATAATCTAAACAATATTTAAGTTTTACAATAATTCCAAGTTTCTTCTCGATGTACTAGAGTCATTGCTTTCGGTATCAAAACTAGACATTTTGATGCTAGATCTGGCACGAATACTAGTGCTAGGTTTTGTTACACAATTATTTATGATTTTAACACAACATGACTCGTTATTATCGACTCCTATTATTATTGTTACAAAAATATCTATACAATTTATACGAAAAAAATGAAAATACAGTGATAGATAGTAAGGTTGTCAATATACTAAAATAGTGACTATATTTAATGTGATAAGGTTGATTTTCGATTTTCGATAATTCATCATTTGCTTGATTTAACCTATGAGAGGCATATTGTAAGTAGTCTAAGTTAATATGCGATAATTTGACGGGTATTAAATGTGGCATTGTATCATTCAATTTAGCTTTTGAACAGCAGTCATCTACAATAATATTGAAATCTGGATGAGGAATATAAATTTTAGTTTCAAATTCTTGAGCTGGGATGAATTGGAGTAATTTGTGATATGCTTTACAGTGTTTAGGTAATCTTAAAATACCGGTTCCAATGATATCGTGATCTTCCAGATTTCCATTACAATTGATAGACAATTTTGTTACATCAGATTGAACAAATATCCATTTGTTATTTACAAGTCTTTAGCATAAATCTATTTCTCCTAAAATTAACTTATAACTACATGAGTCCGGAATATGTTTAACATGTTCGGTTAAAATTATTATTTCACAAATGGGATTACCAACACTTGATTGCACATTTGCTAATTTGCACAGATAATAATTGCTGTTTAACACTTTACACTCACTCAAGTCTTGAAGCATCGAATATAATAATTTATCTTGTGTTATCGCCAGGAATTTTGTAGATGGATTTATTAACGCAAAAGTATTAGGGTTGTTTATATCATGTGGGGTTGGCGAAGAGTAGATATGATATAAATTGTATTCAACAAGTGATGAAACTAATGGTATTTTGATAGCAAAAAATAGTTTTTTGTCACTAATAAAAGAGGAAATTTCAGCTATGTCAATGATTTTATGAATATTACCTAAACTCAAATGTAAGGGAAGACTTAAAATAACGTCATTATTTTTCGAATTTAGTTCGTTATATAATTGTGTTGGACTTAAAACTGACGGATGAACTATATTTTGTTTTCCAAATAAAATAGCATCATTAAGGTCTCGTAAGTTAAAATTAAGTAACATCAGTGAGCTTTCTAGAGCACTAAAGATCATAGACAGGTGAGTGACTACTTCAAGTTTCTAATATAGTATCTAAAATCTTACCTAGATTTTGGATGTTATTGTTAAGAACATTTTCATTGGCATTAAGTTTAGATATAGTACTATTAAATGAAGCTATTGTGGAGCTCATAATATGTATGTTTTCTTTAGAGATGGAAGCTAAGTTTTTTTGGTCATCTTGAATAGAATTAATGGCATCCGTGAATGCTTAAGCGTCATCTTCGTCAAGTGAGCCAAAAAGAGCCAAACCGAGCAGATCTTTTTACTTTATGAGAGTTATTATTATCGGTTATATGAGATAAAGACATATAGTTATTTTGAACGTTACTAAAAAGACTTTCTAGGGGGTTAAGAACATTGTAGAATCAAGTTTTTACCTTAGTAGATTGATGTGTGTTACATATTTGCTTAGAAGTTTCCAGGACCTTTTGAAGAGTGTAGATGTGAGGCTTTATGTACGATAGATCAGAGAAAGTGACGATATTCCAATAATCATTGTAATATTTTAGATTACCTATTGGATCATAAAAGAGACCAGGACTGTTAACTATTGGAGTGGTCAAATTTGATGTTGCGAAGGATCCTGGCGCGACGGCCGTGAAATATAATTACTAAGCTAAAGAACAATAAAAGATAGGAAAGTTATCAAAAGCTACTAATTAAGATTAATTAAAGAACTTACTAATATAAGAGGGGCATATCTAAAGGAACAGTGTTGCTAGGAGTTGCGTCTACAATAGGCATATCTAAGGGAGTAACGCTTCTTGAAGGAAGGTTTAATAAAGTTACATTAGAGTTTGAAGAACTTGGAATGTTATGCGCTAATTTTATTTCATCTATATGATGTCTGACATGTTTGCGATTAATTAAAATTGTGGCGTTATTATTGTTGTGGATTTTCACTATTCTATAAGGACCTTTCTAAACGGTGGAGAGGGCTTTACGTAGTCGATGATGTTGCTTTAGATAAACCATATCCCCAACATTGTATGATATATCCCTAGTGTTTTTATCGTAATAGGTTTTAATTTTTCTTTACTGCGTAAAATATTGTCCCTAGCTATATTTCGGGTATTAATTAGTTTTTGTTTTAACATTTTGATATAATCGGGATATGTAGCCGTAGGATAAATATCGTAGAGAGAACTGGGAATATGTGGTTTGCAACCAAACAGAAGCTCATGAGGAGTAAAATTCGTAGAGGAATGAACTGACGTATTATAAGAGACGATTGCAGTTGCGAGAAATTTGTGCCAATCATCATGATTGCTATTAACGTATGACTTTAGATATTCTTTTAGGGTACCATGGCTTCTTTCAAGAGCGCCATTGGTTTGATGATGATAAGGTGTAGAAAAGAGATGTTTAGTTTTAAATAAAGATGTACTTTGTTTATATACAATGAAATGGACTCCTTGGTCGGACAGCAGACTTTTTGGAATTCCAAAGTGGCAGATAAATTTAATTAGACAGTCAGCCGTTTTTTCAGCCGTTGAATGAGTAATGGGATATGCCATGGAATATTTTGTTAAGGCATCTTGAAAGGTGACTATGTATCTAAATCTTTTGGGACCAGATTCTGGTAAAGGTCTAACTATATCTGTGAATATTCTCTGTAGTGGTTCGGAAGAAGTGGAAGTGATTTGCATAGGGACTTTATTGCAAGCGCGTAATGCTTTATTTTGTTGGCATTTGGGACAATGTTTTACATATGTCTCGATGTCATTTTTCATACCTTTCCAATAATAGGATTCTTTTAACTTATTATGTAAACGGGAAGAACCCATATGACCACCAACAGGTGAATCATGGTTATCTTTAAGGATAGTGGGTATTTCATCTGAATTAGGATAGATCAATTTGTTATGATAAACATTAATCTTAATACCAGTATTATGAAATATAAAATATATCATATCATAAATTAAAATGAACCTTAAGTTATCGAAGGGATTAGAAAAGTCGGAAATAGCAATTTCATTTAATTCAGAATTTATTATAAGGTTATTTCTTAAGTCCTTAAGGACCTTAAATATGTCCTTGTAGCTAGCGGAATCAAAGTGATGGACTTTTATGAACATATGAAAAAACGTTTTGTCTTTTATCGTAGAAGACTTGACAGTATACAATTCCTTTTCGGATGATAAGAATGATTATTTTTCTTCTAATAGATTAAGTATGTCTTCGCAATAGGGGTTTGAATTATCGAGATCGACAGACGTTGGATAAGCAATTGCTTTGCACGGTGTTTTTAAAAGGTTTTGATTTGTTTCAGTGATTATCGTATCGTAGACCGTTGGACTCGATCTTTTACGCATAAAAGTCTCATAGGTGATTGTATCTATATCGTCAATTGCATGAATCGGAGGACGGGAGAGGGCATCGGCATTACTATTTAGTTTTCCTGCTTTATATACCATTTCGTAATCGTACTATTCTAACTTTAAGCGCCACCTTACTAATTTTGCTGCTTGGATCCTCACAGTTAAACAGCCAGATAAGGGGACGATGGTCTGTTATTATTTTAAATTTCCTACCGTACAAATACGGTCTGAAAGTTTTAGTACCAAAAATTATAGCTAACAGTTCCTTCTCTGTTGTGCCATAATTTCCTTCAGCACGATTTAAGGTTCGGGATGCAAATGCGATAGGTAAATCCTTTCCAATTTTGCCTTGCGAGAGGACAGCTCCTATGACATAGTTAGAGGCGTCAGTTGTGAGTATAAATACCTTTAAAAATGTGGATATTGTAAGATAGGGGCATTAGTTAGCATTAGTTTTAGTTTGTTAAAAGAGTCTTCTTGTTTGTCTGTCCAGTTAAATTCTGTATATTTCTTTAATAATGAAGTTAGGAACTTAGTAATCTTAGAAAAATCTTTTTTTATAAATTTACGATAGTAGCCTACTAATCCTACAAAACTTTTAATGTGTTTAGGATTTTTAGGGGTTGGATAGGATAAAACTGACTTTTTTTTTATAGTAGAGGGGGCAAAGGAGCAGATGGTGCACCTGATGGTAAGTGATCACCGCCGCCCATGGAAATCCGCAACACCGGGGGTATTGCAGCTGCGTTGCCGGCCTTTTAAGAATGAATAAGATCGTTTCTTGAAGGTCCCTAAGTCGTATCCATTCGGAAACACCCCCGAGGGTAATAGATTCCACAAAGGAGTAATGCGAGGCAAAAGGTGTCGACAAAAGCGCACGGTTATGGATTTCCAGACATCGAGGTGGTGAGGATGGAACTTTAAATTTTGACGCGATGTCCGATGGTGGAATTTAGCGGCAGGTATTAGTCCGAACAACTCGTCGGAACACTCCCCATGATAAATACGGTAAAAGATGCAGAGCGAGCCTACATCTCTGCGTAACGCCAAAGAGTCAAGCCGATTAGAAATAGCCTGGTCGTCGACGATTCGAACCGCTCTACGTTGAATGCGATCAAGAGGAAGAAGCTGGTACTGAGGAGCTCCGGCCCAGAGGTGAGAACAGTACTCCATGTGAGGTCGAATTTGGGCCTTGTAAAGTTGGAGGCGATGGGCTGGCATGAAGTACTGCTTTGCTCTACTGAGTACACCAAGCTTTTTGGAGGCTAGTTTAGCCTTCCCTTCCAAATGACCGCGGAACTGAACGTTGTTCGATATGTCGACTCCCAGAATTCCAATACTGGCTGAGGCTGTCAGGAGAGTATTTTCAAACCGAGGTGATACGACAAAGGGTATTTTTTTTGCGGTGAACGCACAGAGCTAAGTCTTTTTGGGGTTAAATGTAATAAGGTTTTGACGACCCCATTCTGAGACATCAGTTAGTTGATTCTCGAGTTCAGACACGAGCTTGATCCGGCCCTCTTCGACGTGTTCCCGAGAAATACCGCTACGGCCGGAGTATGTAGCATCAACAGTACTGTCGTCCGCATAGCAATGTATGTTACTAATTCGCAACATATCATTGATATGCAGAAGAAACAAAGTCGGTGATAGCACGCAGCCTTGGGGAACACCAGCATTGACAGGTTTAAGATCGGAGCATGCACCGTGACTTTGCTTTATCAGGATTTGGGGACACTCCTTCATCCGTGATAATGTGACCAAGATATGCTACTTCTCGTCTTAAAAACTCGCATTTGTCCGGTTGCAATTTCAAATTATGTTGTCTTAAGGCATCGAATACGAGAATAAGTTTTTGGATATGGGATTTCAGATCAAATGAGTATATTATGACGTCATCTAAATAAATAAAACAGTGAATACCTTGTAGTCCAGAGAGAATTGTATTCATCAATCGTTGAAAGGTTGCTGGTGCATTTTTAAGCCCAAATGCCATTCGAGTATATTCGTAATGACCAGTAGGAACAGAGAAAGCTATTTTTGCAGCATCAAGGTCACTCATTTTAACTTGGTGAAAGCCAGATGCCAAATTTAAAGTGGCAAAATATTTACTATGTCCTAGTTGGTCGAGTATGTCTGATATATTGGGTATTGGGTAGGCATCACCTATTGTTATATCATTTAGTTTCCGATAATCTATAACAATTCGCCACTTCTTTTGGCCAGAAGCATCTTGCTTCTTGGGTACAACCCATATTGGTGATGACCAGGGTGAGACTGAAGGTCTTATAATTTTCTGCTCTAGCATTTTATTTATTTGTTTGTTGACTTCTTGTTTGTGGCATTCTGGATATCTGTATGTTATTACTTGTATAGGTTGAGAGCTAGTCGTTTTAATTTCATGAGTAGTAGTATTAATATAGGTGAGAGTATCACCTTCTAAATAAAATAAATCGAAATATTCGGCACATAAGTCTAAAAGAGCATTAGTCTCTTTTTGATTCAAGTGTTCCGTTCTTATTTGAGTTTTACCTTATCAGATCTAGAATTTGAGAATTTGACTGTACCAATTTGAAATTTCGAACTAGAAGATATTTCACAGGGTTGAATTTCAACAAGTAATGACTTGATTTTTACGTCAGAGTTGGTAGTATTAAGGACAGAGACATTTACTTTTCTATTTTGTTTTACCGTTACGATACAGTTAGAAAGATACACTCCTGGTTGGAGTTCAGCCTTGTCAATTATTCCTGTTTGTATTTCAGGATTTGAAGTATTGCACTCAATAACCATTTCCGAACGCGGCGGTAATATATTCAGGTTTGGTAAAATGAATATGTATTATGTTGTTTTTGAATTCTAAAGTTTTACTTTTCTAATTAATGTTGCAGTTGTGGAATTTGAAGCAATCATTACCAATAATGCCATCAAATTCAATGTTAACACAGTTAGGAATTAAATGAAATTTACTGAAGATTGTGCTATTCGGAAGTATAAAATCTAATTTGAAATGACCAAGGCTATTCGAGTATTCTACATCTTTGTCGATTCCCTTAAATTGTACGATTTCAGGTATTAATTTCGGTTGTATACATAATGAAGATTGTTTTATGAGTGATATACCGGCACCTGAGTCTACTAGTAGAATCAGCCCTTTGTTCGAATATTTTGATTTAACATAAAACATGAGGCAAATGAATTTTATTATTGTAGTTGATTTCATAAATATGAGAATACATCTCAGACACACAAGTTTTTGATGATTTATCAGAGTCGACTTTGTTGTTATATTTTAAAGGTTCAGTGGAAATGTTTGATATAGTATTTTTAAAGGATTTAATGGAATTAAGAGATCCAGCGGGATTAAGAAGTGTAGTGGTTTTAGTAGTAGATTTGGGAGGTATAGTAGTTTTATTTGATACAGTGAATTTAGTCGATTTAGGAGGCACAGTGAATTTAGTAGCAGACACAGTGGAGTTATCAGATACAGTGGAGTTAGCAGATACAGTGGAGTTAGCAGATGCAGTGGAGTTGGCAGAAACAGTGGAGTTGGCAGATACAATGGAGTTGGCAGATACAGTGGAGTTAGCAGATACAGTAGAGATAGCAGACACAGTGGAGTTAGCAGATACAGTGGAGTTAGTAGATACAGTGGAGTTAGCAGATACAGTGGAATTAGTAGATACAGTGGATTTTGGTAAGATAGTTACAGCGTCGGTTTGCGTGGATGATTCCGTACGACGCGGAATCGGAATCTTCCTTAGTTTAAATTACCGTCATTAGAGTTTGTATCAGGGTGGTTGTTTGAACTGGAGTTATTTGAATCATAGTCATTTGTTATTTCGTTGAAGTTGTTATTTCGTTGCGGGGTCGTATAATTGTTTTTTCGTGAATTATATTGCCGTTTCTTACATTGGCTAATATCATGACCTAGGTTTTTGCAATATCGGCATACAATTGATGAATTATTTTGTGCATTAGGAAAGGGATAATGTTGACTATGTGATGGGCCTTGGGAAAGATTAAAGATAGGACGGTGTAATCTATTTTGATAACAGTTTTTATCTGACTGTCCTGCTTTATTACATATTTTGCATTTAGGTTTTATTTCATGTCGCGAGGATTGTATATAATTTTGTAGTTTCTCCTCTTGACTTGCAAGGTTTATGGCCTCGTGCAGGTTTTACGGATTTCGACATCTTAAAATATTAGATATGTTACTAGGTAGCCCTAATAAAAATGTATGAAGTGCCAGGTCTTCAGTGCTGGCGATCCGGCCTTTTATCTCGCTAGGATCCTTAGTGGAGTGTGTGATGTCCGTCTGTAACCTAGTGAGAAAGGTCTCTACTCTTAAACTAAATTGGGTGACTGACACCCCTGGTTTAATTTTGCAATTTTGTAAGTCGAGTAGGAGGTGGTCTCTATGTTTAGTTTCACCAAAGGTGGCTTTCAAAAATTGTTTTAGTTCAGGCCAGTTGTCAAATAATTTTAACGAACAAGCAGCTTCGGCTTTTCCTTCTAATTGTGAGAGTATATATTTAAACAGGATATTCTGTTGAGATGATGAGGCAAGAGTTAGTGCGTTTTCGCAGTTTCTTATGAATGGTGACAGTTTATTTTTGTCGCCATCGAATGTTTTTATGAATTTAGTAAGGATAGAGAAATGTAATTCCTCTGTATATGAAGAAGGGGTGTGTTTATTTTCGGGAGTCATATTAATTTACGTAAATATATATATAGAATTTAATATAATTAGAAAAATAAAATTTAATTAGAATATTTATGTTTAAAATTCACTTGCAAAATTACGGCGAAACAAATAATAAATTATTATAAATAGGCAAACACTTACAACAATAATAGTATGTGAAACATCGGTTCGGCAGAAGGTCGGCGTCGAATTACCGCACGGCAGCAATATGATGACACAATGGTTGAAACGTGCAGCGTTATAATGATGCAATTTCGAGTCGAAGCGAGGTATTTGGTGATATCCACGTGCAGCCAATAGCCCAGGGCTGGGCAGTGAACCCTCTGGCACTTGTGGCTCGGCAGCAGGTTGTCCTTTTGTCCAAGTAGGCGGTCTCACGAGTGTCAATGCGACGATGGAGACGGCAGATGGCCAGCTGTTTAGCCAGGCCTTGTAGCACGTCGTCGTCAGGAGTAGGCGACCCAGAGATAATAAATCCCCTTTTCATCTGACACCAATGTTAGCTCTGTCACTCAGGCACTTATAAAAAAAAGGCACTGTTATGAACAGAAGTTTATTATTTACTACTAATATTTTACACTTTTATTGGAACTTGAACAACTTGGATTACTATTCACTCGCGATTCCCTTGTGTAGGGTTATAGCGACCCGGAGTCGGGATATAGCACTAGTCTATTTGCTGAAGGCCAGCCGGCAGGCAGAAAACGAGTCAGTAGCTGGGCAGCGGTTAGACTAGAGAATATCTAACTAACTGAAATTTGAAAAAACATCTGTTTATATACTACTTTATTGATGATTTGCAGTTATGATTGCAAATCAGCAATATACTAAGACTATAAGGGGTGTAACAGTATGTAGAACTTTGATGTATGATAAAAAAACAATTGACAACTCATTTCCCGCCAATTGTTTTTTTTATTACTAAGAAGGTTGCAAAGTTTTAAAAATATAACATTCGAAATTCAAATAGTTCCGATTAGCTAGAAGTGCAAAACTTTTATTGTGCCCCATGTATGTGTAGCTGTTTTCATGATTTAGTATCAGGAGTCTTTTATAAAGTACAGGAAAAAGGAATAGTCCGCGGGATATCACACTAATTTTCAAACGATGAATACATTCTTGAAATTCCGTAATGTGTGGCTTTTTTAGCGAGTATAACAAACTTTCAATCTACGTCTTTTTTAAAAGCACTGGATTTTCGCATAATCAAATTTTGCCGAATTTATATTTTTTTCTTCCTTTATAGGTACGTTTTTCTTTTAATGCATTTGCTAAATAATTCAGTAAGTAATTTTTAAAAAGCATATTTTATCTAAGAAAGACACTGCTTATTAGTGAATAAGCTGGTGTACCATCGCGACCACGAACATGTTGCATTCACAAGACAAAAGTCAATACATGTAAGTGTATGTCGGCGTAGCATCACCGCTTGTATATTTGTCGCTCATAACTTATATTTTATTATGTTATATTTGTAATATAAAATAACCACAGCACTTTTAGCAATAATTACTTTTATTTTAGAATATTGATACAAACTCTATGAAAGACAACGATATAATGCTCCCTGCTTACAATAGCTGCCCTTTTATAAACATCTGAGTGCTAAGTGTGAGTTTTTCTTTTCGCATTCGATCGTGAGCGCGTTTCGAGTTTACTAGGAATTTGTATGTGATTTGTACAGCGTCACCTAGTGGTAAACGTGAGAAACCAGTTTACCACTAGATGGTGCTATACAAATCACGTACAAATTTCAAGTAAACTCGAAACGCGCTCACGATCGAATGCGAAAAGAAAAACTCACACTTAGCACTCTGATATGAAACGACACCATGACGTCACATCAACACGTGATATGAATTTAGAATAATAATTGTAACCATTTGAAAAATACAACTAGAAATCAATTAAATATTACATTTATTTAATTTGTTTACAAGTTACTTATTTATCTATAAATTAACCAATTTAAATTACTACTTCATCTATACAGATTTTAATTATAGTCACAATTTAAATCAATTTCAGTTTACTTCTTGCAACAAAATTGTTCCAGCGCCCATATGTACATAGTTCATTTTTGCTGAAATGTTTAATAATTATTAATCTTGTTAAGTGGTTATAATGTCTGACAAATTCTTTGTTACGTTGTTTTCGACCGATAGGTTATATCTATCGGTTAGGTTATACATATATGAAATCTCGTGGCAAAAATACTGTTTGGCAGCACTCGGAAAAAGTCACTGATAGAAAGTTTGTTAGATTCGTCAAAAAGATGGCTTCCTTTCAACAAATTTTCATGAAATTTTTAAGTATGTATTCATCACTAAAATATTAATATGATTATCCGTGGACTAAAGTTTATTTACTCTATGACATTTAATGTTTTCGTCTACTCAAGTTATGAACTAACTGCAAGACGTCATATTATTAAATATATAAATAATAATAAGCATCTATATATTTAGCAAAATCAATAAAATCGGTTTTTTATTAGAATAATTTGATTTACCATATACGCACAAGGGATACACAATAGGATCACATGTGCTCTTAATAACTATGTAAATAAAAAAAAGAATGAATATTATTATTTATATGATATTATTATTTATTTATATAAATAGTGGAGTTTTAAGTTAATAAAATTAAAAAATATCTGAATTAAGAACCTCTTCCGTTTTGGGTATTGGTTTTACATAATTTATCCGGTTAAAGATTCCTTTTTATAATATATTAATTTAAAAAGGACTCCTAAGAAATTAAATCTAAAAATTTAGCTGTAATTTTTAGATTGGTCTAATATGATAGATATTAGAGAAATAGATGATTAGAAATAGATAATTTTTGTATCTTAAGAGAATATTCGTCGAGTTAATTTCATATTACATCGGTATCATGAGAACCGTCTGATTTTTATTTCTACATATTAACACCTTAAATCATAACGTTAATTTTTTTTCATTTTCAGAATGATTTCATTCTTCAAAACAACTTAAGTAAATATTTGAAATAATCAAAATAATAATTATTCCCAATATTTTTTTTATATTATTCTATTTCAGAATTTGCTAGACTTTGTAATATATTCAGAAATAAAATATGGGTCAAAAACACTTGTAAATAATTTGTAGTGAACTTAAAACATTTTTTATCTTTATCTATGCTTCTGTCATTCTGTAATAATCATTAATCTCAAATTTTATGTAATCGGTATTTGGAACAATATATTAAATAACGGTACGTTTGTTTTAAACCTTACTTAGAGAAGTGCTTGACTTTAGAGTATATCATATTCCATTATAACTTGACTATTTGTAAGATTGTTTGATCTGAGATTTTTATACTGAGTGTATTATACAAAAATATCAAACGTAAATATTTGTTGATGGAACATTTAAATCGGTTTGCTTACGGATATAGGTACCTTATTATGTTTTCAGATTGGCGAATACAGATTGAATTTCGATTATAGTACATCAGAGCGTTTTATTGTGGATTTGGCGAATTGTAATGCGAGTGTAATAACAAAATTGAATCCTGTTATACTGAAAAAAGGGGAAGTTTTATGTACGGTAAATAGAATTCTTGTTTTTTATTGAAATACTTATTGACATATTATTAAGAGAATAGACATCTCAGTTCAGAGACTGGCGGTGGTTTGTTAATATTTCTGTAAGTTGAATGAACACGTATGCATTTTACGTGCTTTTTTTGAACGCAGTTGTTAATACGCACCAGTATTTATTGATATTTTCATACACAACGTTACATCTGGTCGAATTATGATGCAACATAATGTCTACCTCATGAAGTACTAGGTATAGGTAGAGCTAGCACTCATATTAATCACTTGAAACCATTCTTGAAACAAATATTTACGTTATATCTCTGTCTATGAGGTCTCCCCATCTCTTTTTATACAGCTGTGTTAGAAAGAGAGGGTAAGATTTTAGAAGATGACAGCAGTATTTAAAATTTGGTTTCAAGTAGGTAAGAAGTGTTGCCTCCAGATACAATACAGCTTCATAAATACAGCTTCATGGTCTACCTATAAACGCTTCGATATGTTTGAAAATTTGTCAAAATAGGATGCTTTATGGACAATTGCACCAACCTTGTCTTAACTTAGAACAATCTTTAGTGGCATGCTGTCTCATTCTTTCATTAAAGAAGGGACACCATACTATTTAGGATTTCCCTAAGCTAAGATAATTTTGGTACAATTGGCCGTTAGTGTCTTAAATCAAATTAACTGTTAGACATTTCAGACCAAATAAAATGACGTTTATATTTTACATTTACAGGAGGGATTTGGAACAAAAATCAAAGGTATACATTTCTTAAATGCTCCATCGTTTGTGGATAAAATAATATTTATAGTGAAACAGGGTCTTAAAGAAAAAGTGGCAAAAAGACTCCACGTACATAGTTCATATGAAGATCTACACAAGCATGTATCAAGAGAGATACTTCCAAAAGATTTTGATGGAGACGGTCCCAGTCTTTCAAAATTAGCAGGTGAGTTCTTAGCTGAAATCCGCCACTTGTATATCTCTAAAGTGGTAGATAAAAACACAAAGTTTATTATAACTTTAAACTAACGGCATACAGCCTAATAAAATGACAGGTAATTTTATAAATTTTTATATCATACGATAGCAAACAAGTAATGGCTCTCCTGATGGAAAAAGAAACCGTCACCTATAGACACCAAAGCTGTTAATGATGCATTGCTATCCGTGTGGTAGGTATCCGGTACAATTATGCATGTGGCATGACTATCATGCCACATGCATAATTGTATCGGATACCTTACCCTCCAGACTGAAACACAACAATGACAAGCATTGACGCTATTGCGGCAGGAATAGGTAAGGCGGTAGTAGCCAGTACCCGAGAGAGACGTAGCCGAACTCTACTAGTTGCCCAGTAGTAACAATGGTAATCACATGTATAGCCAATCAGTTAACTTTTACAACTTACCTGTCAGAATGGCAGTTGGTCTATTCTTTAAAGAAGCCCCGACCAACAACATATGTGTTTAAGGACTTATTTCATGCTAGAGAAAACTTAAAAACTTAAAGAAAAATTATGATGAGAGCATGCCGGCCACAAGAAAGCTCGTAGGTTCAAATCCAGTTGTGTCAAAAACCTTTTATTACGTACATTTTTAATGACGTAATATTACCAAATTTAACATGTTTTATTACTAATCGTACCGTGCAATCCGCTGCATTATAAAGGTTTTTGGTGAATCTGAGGTAAAACGTAACTTATGTGCTATTCCAAATCATAACTTACCTGTGTGCAAAATTTTGTGCACGCAAAAACTAAAAATAGGAGTTCTATTTTTAGTTTTTGCGTGTTATGTACGCTTTATTACGTGTGTAACAAACCTCAATCCATCCATACATCCAAACATTCTAACTTTCGCATTAAAAATATTTTATTATAATATAGATTAAATTATTATAAAACACATCAATATAGGAAGAGTACAAAAAAATATCATTGGAGATGAAGTCTTGTAAAATTGACCTGACTCACTAAGCTATCCTAATTGTATAAAAGTCTATGATCCCAATAAGGCCGACCTTCAGCCATCTGCTTACTGTATAAAAATTATATTTTATCAGACAAAATATTTTTATGGACATATACTGTGACGTTTTCTGTAAAAAAATATTCATGGGTACATTTGATTACCTGATTTGTATACAACAACTACACTACATACTACAAATATCATGCAAAGAAGCAAAATTTTGTACACTAAGAAATAACCCATTTTATGAAAGGTCGCATCAAACGCTTTTGAGGCTACTATATATGTAGAAGGATTAAAGCAGAAATTCATCTCCATCTTCACAATTAGTTAAAGTTTACATGCTTCTTATAGCATTTAGTATTTATTTATCATTACTATTTACTTCAGTTTATTTAGATAAAAAGGAAAAATATAATATTAACTAGAAGGAATGTAATGATTCCAAGATTTTCATATGCTATTGAGGATGTATTAATTTATTATTTGTGATCAACTGCAGTTTAAACAGCATGATATGCAAAGTGCCGTAGCTTAAACCGTTTTATTTTATACATGACTTTCACTAGTCCATATAGATACTTAAAATCAAAAAGAATCAATGAAATTTATTCTTTTTTTTATATATCATAAGATAGTAAACAAGCAGATGGGTCTCCTGATGGAAAGAGTCAACCATCGCCTATAGACACCAAAGGTGTTAATAGTGCATTACTATCTTGTGGCGATGTTCACCAGCTACCTTACTCTCCAAACCGAAACACGACAGCGATAAGTACTGACGCTATTGCGGCAGGAATAGGTGATACCAGACAATACGGAACTCTACTACCTAGTAGCCACGTTGGTAGTGATTCGAATAGCCAATCGGTCGCTTTTTACGACCTACCCGACAGAACGGCATTTGGCCTATTCTTCAAAGGAGCCCGGGACCAACACGGAAAAGGGGATTCATTGTTACATCGTACAAAACTTAAAACATGCTTAGCAATATTTGTTTAATAACATTAAATTCAGTATCATCACAAACATTTCGTTCTCTTTTACAAGTCCATTGTTTGATTCGGTAAAATACTAGATTGTAGAGACTGAACCACAATTTAATTGACTGGCCCCAAGTAGCACTGAATCACTGGTAAATTAATTATAACGCATTTTTTATAATACATTTTTTACACACGCTATATATTGCTGTTTACTAAAAAACAGCAATATATAGCGTGTGTAAAAATTACGAAATCAAAAAACTGTCGTGCGTCCAAACGATTAAGTTTCTTGTGTTAATTTTACTTTATGTACGGTCTAAAAAAACTTCAAGACTTTGTATTTTTGTATTTGTGTTGATTTGATTACTATTTCTGGTACTATGTATGTTATATTTGACCTTATCAATATTTGTCAAGATATTTCTATGTATTACAAATTATACAAGTTTTTTATTTTTTATTTTCAGAGTTATGGAAAGAAACACTTAGTACGGAGGAAGCAAGAAAACTCATTAAAGACTCAGACCATCTAGTTAGTGATGAATCTAAGCGAAGCTCTTCTAAATTCAACGAAGAATATTTAGGAATGCCGGGCTCTTTTAGAAAACTTGACGTAGATTAGTTTCTATAGATTTTGTAAGGATTCTAAGATTTGTTCACTGAGTAAACAAATTCAGCATGGCAACTCAGCATCTATTTAAATGGTTCAGTGGTATTCAGTCTGAAAATATTTCATAAGGTATTTCGTTTTTGTGCACATTTAAATAAATAAATACGGTGCAATAAATAAATTTACGTTTAATAAAAAAGGTTTATTTTTATCTTGATGAAATACGAATTCCTATTAAATCAATCAATCAATAATAATCTTTATTCAAAATGAGTATGAAACATACATTTTTTGAGTGTCAGCAATTCAAAACTGACAATAAAAAAATCGTGATAAAATAATAAATGAAAATATGTAAGAAAATGAAAATATCTACACATCTGTGAATTTTATGAAAATAAAGGTCAACAGCAAAAAATTAAAAAATTGTCGTAACAAAAAAAATATTAAAAACAAATGTCAATAAAAATAATATGACAAAACCTACTAAAAACTTACTAGAATTTAGTGTCATTGAAATAATCAGAAATAATATTATAAATCCGAATACTGACTCCTATAAAAAATTTAGAGGTTTTGTTTGATTGTATTTCTGTATAGCCAACTTATTTTTATTTGTAGTATTGAAATCATGTCTACCTTTATTTTTGCTAATTAAGTGAATATTTTTCTAACGTACAGGATACTTTCAAAAATGCACTGACTAGGAACGGTTAAGATATTTATCTTTTAAACAAAGCTCTTAAATATTCTCTCCTACTCGTGTTATAGATCTCTCGTATAGCCCTTTTCTGTAGGATAAATACCGTATGTCACCGTACGTCAGTGGCTCATCCCCACATTAAAATACCGTAAGACATGATACAGTGGAAATTGCTAAAATAAACAAGTTTAGCAGTCTGTATGTCAGTTAATTGTTGAATTTTTCTAATTGCATAAGTAGCTGTACTATTTTTTTTTGTCATATTTACAATATGAGGGCCCGATTTCAGTTTTGCGTCAACTGACAAACCGAGAAAAATTGTGTCATTCACTACTTCATAAACTTAATGAAAAATTAACAAACTACAATAATCTATGAAAAGTCAAGGATCGAACACACAGGGATCGATCGCAACGAGCCGGGCCGCATTGCAAAAATCTACCGAGATCGTTTTATACATAAATTATACATAAAGTATCTCACAGTATGGCGCGGCGCATTGGCGCGGATTTTTGTATGGCAGATGTCCGCGAATGCGATTCGGCTTGGTCCGGGCCGCTTCACTCGTGGAACAACGGAATTGTTTTAAGTATTAATTTATAAGATAACGTGATTGTGGACGAAGAACGATTAATAATTTTATTTCAAGGCTATAAAGAGCTTTATCATTTTCAAGGTCCACGTTATGAATCAATAAAGGAGAATAACAGTTGCAAAGAAATACGGAAAACAGGCTACCTGATCCTTAAGATAACGAATTGCGTGCAAGTTACGACGTGTTTGCTAACTTTACAATACTAAATATTTGCCGTCTCCTTCTGCCATTTTATCATTTTAAAGAAAATGTAAATAAAAGTTTTCAAATGACACAAAACAAACCTACACATTGTTTGAAAGTTTGCGCGTTCATTGTAAAAATATATTATTTTATATTCACATATATTTTATAATAAAGTATAATTAATATTTACGCATGGTTTTTAAACAAAAGCCAATGCACGTTATATCTAAATACTACGTTATACTAAATATACGAGTATTATGTGTTACGTTTAATAAAATGCGTTGTACTCGTAATTCATAAATCATAATCAACGTAGACTTACCTTGTACTACTACAATTTAGTACCACCTTGACTCAAGACAATAGTATCATAAACGATTATAAATCATGCGTAACGACACCTGCACTTCATTTTAGTAAACAAATTAAACAATGGATGTTTCAAGTTTTGCAGTAGTTCGTTTTATTTAATTTTTAAATTTTAAGTAAAAACAATTATTTCATTATAACAAAGTATTTAAATGGACTAGTAAAAAACGTGAATAAAATTAAATTGATTGTTTTGGCGCCATTTTGTATAAAATGAGCATAAAATAAAGAAAAGTATTTTATAAAGACAAGTTGACTCACGTAGATTCTCCTTCGAAGAGTAATCGCAGTAAAAATGTAACAACAGCCATCTTTTGTTTATTTTCACCCTAAGATAGCAAACACGCAGATGGGTCTCCTGATGGAAAGAGTCAACCATCGCCTATAAACACCAAAGATGTTAATAGTGCGTTTCTACCTTGTGGCGAGGTCTAATGCCGCAGGCATAAGTTACCGGCTACCTTACCTTCCAAACCGGAACACGACAGTGACAACCACCGTATTTGATCATCTCAGCAGTCACCTTATCTATTCCGGCAGCCTTTCCATTTTTCATACTTCTTATCTTCCATACGATCTCTTGCATAGTAATGTCCTTTCATGCTTCCACCGTCTCTGAATCACTAACTGAGTCAGAGACGGAGGCAGTGTCCCGAACAGCATCATACATATCTCCAAAATATTCACTCCATCGTTTTTACACGCTTTCTGTGCTTGTAAGAATGTCAACATCCTTAGATTTAATCGTATTCATTCTGGAGGCTGCCGAACAACTCCTAGACTTCTTCACTTCCCTCCAAAAAAGTTTGGTGTTTGCCTCGAAGTTGCTCGCCAGTATCTCTTCCGCTTTCAAACATTCTCTTTCGCGCTTTTCTTTCACTAAGGTTTTAGCGGCATTCTTCAACAACGATACAATTCTTTCTTCTTGTCTTTCATACCATCATTCGCGTGCAAACATGATACATAGTCTAGCCATGCTTTCTTATTTCTTTCAATCGCAGCTTTCACTTCATTATCCCACCATTATCCCACCTTCCATTGACTTGCACAGTTTTGCACTACCACGTACTTCTTTCGCGGCTACTATCATAATATCTTTCAAAGCTTTTCAACATTCGTCTACATCCAAGTCTGGTAGGTTCACTTTCGCCAACCTATCTCGAACCTGAATCTCATACATACTCCTTATACTCGGATCTTGCAACTTTTCGCTCTATATCCTTTCAAGCTTTCCGAATGGAACACGCTGTCGCCAATGTCTTCACTTCTGAAACAGACCCCTATATCGGCTTACTACCAAACGTGTTCTGTTTCCAGATTGGGACCTCTGTAGGCGCGTATCCATTATACAACTGCAGAGTCTACTATCAATCAAAATCAAATCTATCACACTCTTTTGGTCATTCCTTCTTCATGTATACAAATGTATGTCCTTATGAGGGAATATTGTGTTAGCCACAAGAAGATTCCTTTCCACGCATAAATCCACAATGTGCTTACCGGCGTCATTCACTCTACTGTCACCATACAGACCAAGCACGGCATCGAAACTAGGCCGCTTAGTCCCGACCCATCCATTCAAATCACCACACAAAATGACTCTTTCATTGTCATCAGCCATATCCAGAACATCCCTTACAGAATCCCAAAACTTCCAGGTCACTGGGCGACGAAGAGCTTACCGGTGCATATAATGCGACCAAAAAGATTCTCGTGATTCCCAGTTTGATCCGGACCCAGAGAAGTCTCGAGCCAGCCATCCCATAATCTTTCAGACCAGAGACTAAGCGTGACGATAGAAGAATACCTACTCCGGCGCCAGCATGATCGCTTTGGGGCACACCAGACCAAAGAACCATCATGCCACCGGGGAGATCAGTGGTTTCACTACCTTTACGCTTAGTCTCTGTTACACACAAAACATCCAGGCATCTCTCATTCATTACATCTATCAATTCATGCATCTTATCTTCCAACCCACCTCTTATATTCCACGTGCCTATTTGGCACTCTGCTCTTCTCGACTCGCCTATTCGGGCCTGGCGTGATGGCGTGATGAAAATTTGAAATATTCAAGTCAGGGTATAGCCCTCAAGATGAAAGGCAATTCCAATATTTTTAACTTTTTCGTAATCAGTGTAAAATACGCAAATTTTGATACCTCTTACGATAGTATAACTAAAAAAATTCCATATATCGACGGTACACCCTAACACACATATGCATATACATATATGCAGACAGTTATATTAATAACTACATAGATACATATAAAATAAGCAATATCATTAAGTTGGTAGAAACCTCATAACAGCAATATGTCTTCACGCCAAATCCCTAGCGGTGGTAGGAGAGAATTAAGTGCCAAATGTAGCGCCAAATGCCTTTTTTATAGTATACGATAGCAAACAAGCAGATGGGTCTCCTGATGGAAAGAGTTAACCATCGCCTATAGACACTAAAGGTGTTAATGTTGCGTTGTTATCTTGTGGCGAGGTCTTATGCCACATGCATAAATTTACCGGCTACCTTACCCTCCAAACCGGAACATGACAGTGAAGAATACTGACGCTATTGCGGCAGGAATAGGTTAGGCGGTGGTAGCAGATACGGGCGAGACAATGCAGAACTCTACTACCTAGTAGCCATGATGGTGGTGACTCGCGTAGCCAATCGGTCGCCATTTACGAGCTGCCTGGCGGAACTGCAGTTAGCCTATTCTTCAAAGGTACCCGTGACCAACGTGGAGAAAACCTATATTACTGAATCTCTACATCAGATTTTCGCCAAATTACAATGGAATCGGAATGTATACCCTTTCAAGCAAAAAAATATGTTTTCAAATTCAGTTCATATAAGGCCGAAATATATAGTTTTTTTTTATTTATTTTTTTATTTCATAAGATAGCAAACAAGCAGATCAGGAGACGTCTGATGGAAAGAGTCAACCATCGCATATAGACACCAAAGATGTTTATGGTGCGTTGCTATCTTGTGGCGAGGTCTAATGACACATGCATAAGTTTATCGGCTACCTTACCCTCCAAACCGGAACACGACAGTGACTAGCACTGACGCTATTGCGGCAGGATTAGGTAAGGTGGTGGTACCAGACCCAGTCGAGCCGATGCAGAACTCTACCACCTAGTAGTCACGATGGTAGTGACGCGCATAGCCACTCGGTCGCCTTTTACGACCTGTCTGGTAGAACAGCAGTTGGCCTATTCTTCAAAGGGGCTGAAATAGCGGAAAAAATTTATACAAAGATTATATTGATATTAATTTTGTCTTCATTCGCGGGAGAAACTAAACGGATCAGTAAGTATTTATACATATTGAAAACTAACTCCTCCATGGGAAGTCGCTTAAAAACGAGCTTCCAACTGAACATTAGAAAAGGTCTTAATGCGCCTTAAGGAAGTCTTACGCTTAAACCAAATAAATGTAATAAGTGTATTAGGGCATGAGATATCGGGGGATGGTTTTCAACCAGATAGTAGGAAATTAAAGGCAATAAAAGAAATGCCTGCGCCGATAAATACAAAACAGGTAAAATCGGTACTTGGAGTGTTCTCCTATTACCGTAAATTAATTAATAATTTTGCCAAAATAGCTCTGCCTTTAACAAAATTATTAAAGAAGGACGAAGTTTTGTTGGTCCTCGGAACACCAAAATGCGTTTACCAATATCATAGATCGAATGTGTAGCCCGCCTATTTTAGGTCATTACTCTAGTGATAAGGATGTTTTGACTAGATAATATATAGATGTTAGCAGAGAAGCTCCAGGGTGTTGTTTGATGCAAGGGAAAGCAATATTGCATTCGATCCATATGCATCAAGGAAATTGAGTAAGGCGGAAAAGAAGTATTCTACTACTGAAAAGGAATGCTTAGGTCTAGTATGGGCGTTGAATTATTTCACACATTTTTTGTGGGGATTGAAGTTCCAAGTTGTAACCGTTCACAAACAAGGCTTTATATTGGCTTAGAGATATGAAGGATATGAATGGAAGGTTGGCGAGATAGTCATTGACCATACAGGCCTATGATTTCGGTATTGTACATTGTGCAAGCAGAGAGAATGTAGTTGCCGATTTGCTAAGTAGGAATCCATTGAATGTTGCGAGTACGGTTGAGGATGCGAGGAAAGAGCAAGAGGATGGCCTGGAAGTTTATAAGTTAGAGGCAGTTAAAGTCCAAGAGGAACAGTGGATAGACGAATCATGTAGGCATTGGTTATCCCGAGTAAGGACTAGTGATATGGGGATGTATAAAGGATATAAGATGAATGACGGAATAATATGTAAAATGGTAAAGCGAGGCGATTGCATGAAAGATCTCGTGGTTATACCAAAATTATTGTATGAGATCTTGCTTGAACTGCATGACGAACCATGGTTGGGTGATCACTTGGGTTTAGCGAAGACATTATATAAATTTAGGGAAAATATTATTGTGAGAACGCAGAGAAGGAGATCGAGAAGTATGTGAAAACGTCTAGTTTAAGCTAAGATAGAAAAAAGGTCAAACAATTGGCTGAACTACAGCCTATAATTGTGACCCATATGATGAAAAATGTAGGAATTGAATCTTAGGGCCTTTTAAGAAATCTTTGCACGGAAATAATTGTCAATAGCCAAAGTTTAAATCTAAATCGGCGAAATAGTGGGCCGTCCACCCACCCTGTGGAAATAGGCAATGGATAGCTACTGTTACCATTTTTTTATTTAACTTACGGTAATCCACACAGAATCTCCATGTGTTATCATTTTTTCGTACTAATACTACTGGGGAAGCATAAGAACTCTTAAATTCACGTATAACCCCGTTACCTAACATTTCCCTAACCTGCGTAATAATTATCTCTAATTGTTTTGGTGATACACGATATGGCGGGTGGTGTACCGCTTCCTGGTCTACCGTTTTTATTTCTATCTCCCCTAACTTACACCTACCTAATTCCGTGGGTCTAAATGCCAAAAATTTTCTATATATAATAAATAGATTTCATGATACATCCTTCTGATTTTGATATAATTCCGGATTAATATTAATTTTTTCCATCTCGTATTTATTTCCGGAATTTATATACATGTACAACTTATCTTCGTTTTTCTCTAAATAATTCGTAATACATATAATCGGATTTAAACATATTGTTACGAATAATCTAGAAGCGTGTAGAGTTGGAGCGCGCGCGCGCTAACTATCTAGAAATAAAAGAAAAAGATAGCTACTCCTATTGACAAACAAATAGTTGACCTGGGCTATGCCATAATGGACTTTGTATGGCATAAGGTTGAAAATAGCGTGTACTAGGATTTATGACTCATAACATGTTTACGATAAGAAGTGATTCATTGTTTCCCGATACATTTAGATTTTTCTGGATCCAGCTAGGACTTTCCCCTGCCTATAAATACAGAGATGTTGACAAACACAGAGCAGTTTTTATCAAGCGATCGAAAGCGATACATCAAGTGACCAAGTGCGAAGTGAGAAGTGTTTTATTGTGTAGTGTTCTAAGTCCAGTGATAGTATAGTGAGTGACTAGCAAGTAGAGTGTATTTTAGTATTACGTTGTGTTGTGTTGTGTAAATACACGGATTTAATATAAGTGGTGTTTTCTTACAAGTACGAACCCGAGTACGTTACAATATTATACACACGTTGTAAATAATAGTGTCACTAATGTAAATACATTACTGACATTATTATTTACAACGTTCCTACGGCAACCGTTCATATCGAAAAGATCATTACTATTTTGTAGTGACGAATATTTAATAAATTCTATATAGCAACACTGTTTAAGACATATACAATTCTTTAAAAAGTCAATTACAGCATCATATTTTTTAAGGAAAGCCCGACCTAGTATAAGTTTCGTTTTTATATTTTCAATTATTAAAACCTCACTCGGAAAAACACTTATTTATCACTAAGTTCACACACGTTTTTTCTACAACATTTAATAACGATCCTCCTAGCGATTTTACAAAATGCCCATCAGATACAGTTACTTTTAGATATTCCGCGAGATCATCCAACATGCAAGATACATTTGCTCCCGTATGGATTAACGCTGGACACGAATGCCCCTTGATCATGAGATTTTCATTTGTTTGGGATGCAGCTCTCTCTCTCTCTCAATTATTGGTGGCGTCTTTGGTTGTTTGGGTGCCGCGTTAAATCATTCTGTGTATACAAGGCTGTTCTATTGTATCGTTGCGGCCTTAGATTATACCGGGGTGTCTGAAAAACTTCCGTCGGTTGTTGATGACGTTCTGGCTGCGAACGCACAGATGACGACGACGTTGATGACGTTCTGGATGTCTGGCTCCTGTCTAAACCTTATTTTTTGTGGCACCCCCACTGATGGTTGTAACGGAAGGTTACTCGTGGATTTCATTTGACACCCAGATAATTCATTGTACTGAATAATTGTGTCACGCAACTCTTCTCGTGACGTATACAATCACATTCCTAGCTTTTCTTTAAGCCGGGGTAATATTGTCTTAATGAACTGTTTTATAAAAAAATTGTCTGTTGTCTCAGCCTTTACTGCAATACTGCTTAGTTTATAAAAATACGTTAACAGTTCCTCATCGCGGCTCTGCTTGCTTATATAAAATTGTTCAATATATATATATTGTAAAAATTGATAATGAATCCCCCACATCGATAGTAATTTATCAATATGGGGAATTCATTTTCAAATTTTACACATAAATCATTAAAATTGGCTGTATCATTATAAATCATTTTATAAAACGCTAATGCAGGCCCATCTAAATACAGCCACAATAGCAATGGTAAACTCTCCTCATCCCATTTATTCACTGCCACAACTGTTTTAAAATCGTTGATGAATTTTGCAAAGGTAAAATTCTATGTCCCGACGAAGCGCTTGATGGCATCCATATTGAATCTTACCCTCTGACCAAAATACTTAGCTCTCCTGGTTTCTTCGTCCAGTGACTGCATGGAGCACGAAGCAATTGCGCGGCATTTCCGCCACTTGTAGCAAAGAGTATACAATACTTGTAAACTCCATCTCCACGGGGGTTTCACTCTCTCGTCTTTGCTGCGATTGTTTTTTAAATTGAGGTACGCGGAATCGACTACAATTACTTATTAAATGAAAATAAACATTATTATCGATCTTTAATTTAGTTAAACATACGTCTTAGCCCACAGAAAAACAAACTATCCATCACAATTTTAAATAATGGAAAAATCTACACAATTCTACAGCTCTTCTTTTAAATGTCTTTTGAAACGGACAAGGCTGCCAGCATTATTGTAATACCTCTATGGTAAGGTATTACAATATTATTATTTACAAGCTGCTTTGTATTATTTTTTAACATCCTCAATCAAAGTCGTTGTTCGACCCAAGAATTAAATCCAATTTTATGTTCTGATCTGGCCAGACTAGCTACTTGAATAAGAAATAAAGAGTTTATTTTACTTAGTAGTAGTATCTTTACGTCCGTATCCCCGAAAAGGAGGGTAGAGGTACAACCAGTGCAGCGGCGTCTAGCCAAAGATACTAAGACCCACAATGTGGTAGGTGGCAAGCCTATCGTCAACCGGGCAATTATCCAATTCCGAGCAACGTTGTTTTTATCAGAAAACTGAAAAAGACACATATAATTTAATAGCCTGACTTCACGTGGTAAACACCGATACTGGACTACTAGACCACAGAGGCGACCTGTACCACTAGTCAAGAGTCAAGACCACAGAGGTTTGTTTTACTTCATACAGTACCCGGCGATAAATATTGCACATCGACCTTTGGAAAGAGACAATCGGCTAATTTCGGCTTCGTAGAGCGTTATCTCTGTCGCACAAAATACAAACAGTCCGGTACCTATTAGGAGCTGTTAAAACAAGTGATTTGCTTCTTTTGATATTTTTATTCTTTGTATAAAATACACTAATTTTTCTATAAGTGATGGCTTTAGGTTGGGGTAAAATAAAATAAAAAAACATTTTTACATTATGTTTACGTATTTAATTATTTTGGAACATTACAGCTTTAGTGTACATAATAAACACCATTATACCTATTGCTAAAATGAGACATTGCAATAAAAATAATAATAATTCTAATTCTCAATTACTTCCATTTCACTATCTGTGCTCTCAAAGAGGTCAATATCACTGTCACTATCAGCCGTATTTATTACTAATCTATCAGTGTAATTGTCTAAACTGTGTTGAATGCTTCTATATTCATTCTCACATTTGATTGCATGATCGCAAACCTTTTTCCACTCTTCAGCGCCGATCATGTTTACTTTTTCAGTCAATAATGTTTTTACTGTAGTTAAGTTCATACCCACATTTCTAGAGGCTACATAGCCTTTCAGTTGAGACCATATATTTTCAATTGGATTAAAATCCGGATGATATGGTGGCAATCGCAACACAGTGTGCCCATGTTCGGCAAGTATTTTGTCCACAGAAAACTCTGTATACCTCTCCTTGTGCTGACATATAATAGCGTAAATCTGGGTTTTTGTTAATTTTGGATCAACTGGAATTTCATGTCTGTTTAACCAGTTGATCATTTCCCGTTTAATGGTGTTTGAGTTGGGGGGTCTCTCAACATACTTGTTGTGATAGGGTGCGTTGTCGATAACTATAATTGTCGATAACTATTAATCCAATTGAAAATATATGGTCTCAACTGAAAGGCTATGTAGCCTCTAGAAATGTGGGTATGAACTTAACTACAGTAAAAACATTATTGACTGAAAAAGTAAACATGATCGGCGCTGAAGAGTGGAAAAAGGTTTGCGATCATGCAATCAAATGTGAGAATGAATATAGAAGCATTCAACACAGTTTAGACAATTACACTGATAGATTAGTAATAAATACGGCTGATAGTGACAGTGATATTGACCTCTTTGAGAGCACAGATAGTGAAATGGAAGTAATTGAGAATTAGAATTATTATTATTTTTATTGCAATGTCTCATTTTAGCAATAGGTATAATGGTGTTTATTATGTACACTAAAGCTGTAATGTTCCAAAATAATTAAATACGTAAACATAATGTAAAAATGTTTTTTTATTTTATTTTACCCCAACCTAAAGCCATCACTTATAGAAAAATTAGTGTATTTTATACAAAGAATAAAAATATCAAAAGAAGCAAATCACTTGTTTTAACAGCTCCTAATAGGTACCGGACTGTTTGTATTTTGTGCGACAGAGATAACGCTCTACGAAGCCGAAATTAGCCGATTGTCTCTTTCCAAAGGTCGATGTGCAATATTTATCGCCGGGTACTGTAATTGTAAATAGTATAAGACCGATCAAAGACATTGCTATTTCAAACGCCTGCGGGCATTATTTAACAGACTAGACTTCTTAAAGGAATTCGCACAGTAGTATGTATTAGATTACTTTGTATAAATGGTTTTGCTTTAAGTAGACTTTTATAGACTATTTTCACATAATTTGAACTTTGTGAAAATAGGACTCAACAGTACCAACGTTTTAATTTTTATATTTATAGTTTGGGATAGCGAAATTTCAATCACTTGTCTTGATGAGAAGAATCAACCATCGCCTTTGTACAATAAAACATTAATGAAGCGGTAATAGTAACGGTACGGGGAGATAAAGAATATGATTATCCGACTATTAATTGCCCTCTTAACAGTAAAAAATACTGAAGCTATTACGATTGAAATAATATTATACCCTGTGTTGGTCCAGGTTTTTTTGAAGAATAGACCAATTGCCGTTCTGTCAAGCAAGTCGTAAGAGATGACCGATTGGCTATTATACGTATCACTACCATCGTGATTACTAGGTGGTAGAATTCCGCAACGTCTCGCCTGAGTACTACCACTTTACATATTCCTGCCTCAATAACACCAATGCTTGTAATTGTCACGTTCCGGTTTGGAGGGTAAGATGACCGGTAGACTTATACATGTGGCATTGCCATCCCACCACATGGAGACCAACGCACCATTAACATCTTTGGTTTCTATAGGCAATGTTTTATTTTTCCATCAAAAGAGCCATCTGCTTATTTGCTATATAACATAAAAAAAACCGCGCCACATCCAGCTTTTGCGCTAGACAGCTCATAAAAAGAAAAAATGATGTGGTGTCGCGGGACACCAGGTAGGAACGAACTTCCTTCGGCTAAACGGCACTACTCGCTTGTGTACGCGACTGTCGCGCATGCGCACGTCTCATTTAACGCTTTTATTCCACGCATTTTTCTTACGGTTTTACTATCACATTTTTTTCAGTTCGGTCGCGCAGAATAATCCCTATCCCCTCCAAGCCTGCCGTAAGGAACTTCGTTCCAAAAACAGTTAACTAAACGTATCATTATCATCAGAGCTAATAAAAAGGTCGTACATCTCGCATGGGTGTTTCCCCCGTGTTGGTTCCGGGCTCCTTTGAAGAATAGACTAACTGACGTTCTGTTAGGCAGGTCGTAAAAGGCGACCGATTAGCTATGCGAGTAACTACCATCGTGACTGCTAGGTAGTAGAGTTCTGCATCACTACCATCGTGACTACTAGGTAGTAGAGTCTGGTACCACCGCCTTACCTATTCCTGCCGCAATGGCGTCAGTGCTTGTCACTGTTGTATTCCGGTATGGTGGGGAAGGTAGCCGGTAAACTTATGCATGTGGCATTAGACCTCGCTACAAGATAGCAACGCACCATTAACATCTTTGGTGTCTATAGGCGATGGTTGACTCTTTCCATCAGGAGAAACATCTGCTTGTTGGCTATCTTATAATAAAAAAATGGATTTATTACCACTGCCTTATCTTATCCTACCGTTAGCATCAGTGGTTATAATTTTTTTGCGTCACTTTATAGAGAAATATAGTTAGCAAAGGTAACCGTAACAGTAACCTTTGCTACACATAAATTTCATAATTCTAGGTTAACGGAAAGTATGCTATAGGTTTTGGTTATCTTGCGAAATCAAAAATTATGCGACATAAACGGTCATATTTTTGATCGCCTTTTTTGTGTGATGTAACTAAACTTTACATGTGCTTCTGTAACACTTTGCATTTTGCCAAATTTCATCACTCTAGATTAACAGAAGTACCTACCTAGAATAGGTTTTGATTTCTTTTCGAAATTAAAAAAAAATCGTAAAATATGTTCATATCTTTTGATCGCGTTGACTTACAAGTTTAATTTTTTCACTGCTAAGAGAAACCGTAGACCTAAGTATTTGACGTAAATTGCAATTTGATACCTCTACGGGTTCCTGAGAAAAAGGATCTTGAAAATGGTCGGTCGAACAGACGGACAACGAAGTGATTCTATAAAGATTCTATTTTTCTTTATAAGGTATGGAACGCTTAAACAATACGGTATTCAGTTTTATAAAAATTCATTTCTGATAGTGATACATCTATATTTGCATGTTGTCTGTGAGCGCATCATTATTGAAGAATCGGAATAAACTAACAATACAGGTAATGCCATTTTTGTCTTTGAGAATAAAAAAAACAGGTTTTATACTTGAATTTGTTATAATATTAGTCCATGATTTTGGTTTGTTTTGTTACTGTACCACAAAATTTACCAAGTCGCTTATAAAGGTCGCTTCTACAACGTAATTATGAAACCTGTTCTTACAGACAATTATTTAAAATTAAATGATAATGTAATAAAAACCGTTCGTGCCAAATATAACCTAGACGGTCCCGGAAGAATGGAAGAAGCTTTGGATATTTTAAAGAAATGGATTGAAGCGCAACCGCATTTCAAAAAAAAAGGATTTTCGTAAGATTATATGCCTTATTTATTTAATTGTAATCTATTTCAATATAAATAAATCTAATTCACAATTATTCAATTTGTTTGTATTGTAAATAAAGAAAATATCTTAATGTCTGTATCTCTAAACAGGCAGGTAGAGGTAGGTATCTTCCGAGCTATGATGCGACTGATACTTATAAGTCAAACATGATCTAAAGGATGAATTAACAATTAAATTATGTGGTATGTAAATGTAGGCGAAAAACATAAAAGAATCGCAATAAACCAGTATAAATGTTCTTTACGAAATTATTATAACATACATAACATTTTAATTCAGAGTTATTATGCAATTAGTCAAACGGTTTAACTTATATAATGTCTTCTGGACTATATTGTGACTGATGTTTTAGATAATTTATAGAAAAAAAGAAGAAAGAATGTATTTGTTTGCAAGAATATGGATGTTACAAGTTGTTAAAAATTAATTAATTTATCAACATATTCTACTATTATAATATATGGTGTGGAAATATTTAAAAAAAAATTTATATAATATTACATTTAAAACATTCTATCGATTTTTTAGAATTACTACCAGATCCAGGGGAAGAAACTCAGCGGGCTGATCTTTTTTCTCTATTTTGCCAAACTATTTGGAAGGATACAAGAGGGTCAGATCTATGCTCTCGTCTCGTAGGTTTCATGAGGAATAGGTTACAATGTGTTATTGACGCTAATGGTGGCTATATCCGTTATTAATATATAATATGCCGGGGCGAAGCCACGGTGGGGGGTTGGGGGGGTTGGGCTAAGCCCCCCAGAATAAAAAAAAAACAAATTAATAGATTTAACTATGTTATACTTAATAGATATTATTATTAATATTCGAGATAATTAAATATTGAATTTTTTTAGTAAGAAAAACAGCATTTAATATCGAACGCAAAAAATTGAAGAGGAAATAACAATATGTACATAAAATAAGTAAATAAAACAGTAAATGATACTTTATTTTTTACATAACTGTATTCACAAATTTTTCATACACACGTTTTTTTCTATGTATATTTTTTGTGTAATTTTTTTCAGAATCAGAAAATTTCAACTCTTAGGTCGATATTATTTTATTTTATTATTATTAAATGATAAGTTATTGCCGCGTGTATAATAACATGGGTTTGAAATAACAACTGCAAGGTTATGAGTTATGAGTAATTATATAGCTATGGTTATGAGTAATTTTAAATAGGAAACAGGAAGAACATTTTAAACTTTCACTAATTATAAGCAGTCTGAAATATGCATCTTTCCTCCCGCAAAGAAAAGAAGAAATTCAAACTTTCGGTCTTGGTATGATGAAAAAGTAATTTTTATAATTACAAGCTTTATTTTTTGTGTAATTAAAATTTTTATAATTTACAAAATTTTCACCATTTACAAAATTTTACTACATTGAATTTTTTTTAAGGCCAATTCAACAAACTTATATTTCTATCCATTAACATTTAATTTTATCGGCTAAAAATTCTTTAATATCATAACAAGTTTTATCTAACAGAAAATCAAACAACTCTTTGCGAAATTTATTTATAAGCAATAATTTAAGTCTATCAGGAATATGATTGTATATAATAATAGACATATGATACACATTGTTTGTATAAATATTTAATTTTTGGTTAGGCACATATAATTTCTTACTATTCCTAAAATATGAGTTTCCAGTGACTTCAGCATTTGTTTTTAATAACTATTGGTGCTTTTTTACAAATACGCATACCTCAAAAATATACAAACATGGTAAGGAAAGTACCTTAAGAGACTTGAAGTGTGGTTTACAGGAATGTAACTGATTAACACCACATATTGCTCGAATACATTACTTTTGGATTCTAAAAATTCGTACCAATTCAACAGAATTTCCCCAAATAGGAATTCCATACTGTAAGTTAGAAGAATCATATCCATGATATGCTAATATGAAGGCTTTTACGTTTCCTACTTCTCTTAGTCTTCTCAAGACATAGACAAATCTATCAATCTTATTTCATAGGGATTCAATGTGTGCTTTCCAATTACAATATTTGTCAATATGTATTGCTAAAAAGTTTGTATAATCTATATCATCTATATATATTTTATTTAAAAAAAATATATTTGTATTTTTAGTAATATTACTGTGGTATTTCTGAAATTCAACTAATTTTGTTTTAGTTACATTAAATTTTAAATTATTATTAATTAACCAGTCTGAAATTTGGAGTAAGGTTTCAGTTGTTTCATTTTCCAAGTATTTTTTCATTTTAAATTTAATAAGTAACAAAACGATTCAAAAAATCAATTACATAGATGTATACGTTAACTCCCCTCATTTTTGCATCGAGTGTTTAAGTGTGAATTAGTAACTGTACTGTAATACAAATATTTCTTCATTGTAGGTACCTATATCGATATTTGGCTGTGGCTTTTTACAATTTTTTACTTTTCAATTTGTACCTATATTGATATTTGGCTGTGGTTTTTTATAGTTGAAATAAATAAACAGTATAATTGTTCTCAGTTAAATTACCTACTGTCAATCTATCACATTCTATTCAGAAATCAGAAGTACTTTATTCAATAAAACTTTTTACAACTTTTTTTGACGCGTCAACATTTTTTTAAACTACTACTGGATCTATTTAAAATTATAATTCTCATGTTTGCCCAAGATATTTGGATGTGTGTTAGAGTGAATCATACCTCAAGAGTCAGTAAATGTAAGGGGATAACCATAATTTATGATTGCAAGGTGCATGTTTCAGTACGCCAGCAATTTTCAGACAACTATTTAATATCTTCTGTGGAAATCTACAAATTAGTAAATATTCCTATTCAGTATACTGCTATTTGTACAAACTTTAGATTTCAACTCTAAGCTCAAAAATGTATGTCTATCCAATAAAATAGATTATTAGTATATCGTATCAAAATTAAAATTAAAATTAGAAACATCCTACAGACTTCTATACCTGAAGTTATAATAAAGATTTATGGTTTATATACACAAACCTACTTAATCATACAAAATCATATCCGTTTGACTGTTGAAGTATGATTGACTAACAAAATATACTTTACAATCTTGTTTCCTTATAAGTAACTTTAAATAAAAGGGAATTATGCTTCTTGATAACATTTTTCAGCGGCAATTTATTTGGAAACATGTTTAATTGGTCGAAAAGGATCCATTGAACGAACGAAAATGATGATTGACAAAATATGTACAATGAGGACACTGATGCCACAGTATTTTGGCAAGATTAACGTATCACGTGATTTTGGAAATTTATATGATATATTGTAAGTACCTATTTAATTAATGTCTCGTTTAAGAGTATTTTTTAACATTCCGCTTAAAGGAGTCATTCATTTCACTCCAATTTTCGAAAATCGAGCTATCATCGAATTTCTACGTCTCGAACTCCCAGGAAGCTTTTCTGACTATTTTATGATGATTTCAGTATGCTGGAATGTGTGTGTATATGTAAATGTGTATGTGAACTTTTGAATAACTTGACCGATTGAAACGCCACTGACGACATTCAATCTTGTTTTTCCAAATTTAGAATTTGTGAAAATATGAACCGTTTCAGAAAATGTTTGAAAAATTACAAACATTTTAAAACATTTAAAAACTGTCACTGGAACGATGTTTTTTTAAATAATTAACAGACTGATGTAAAAAGTGTCCAGAACTTTAATTTTAAAAAAATATCTCTATTTCAATAGTGATTTTTTACAACATACTTTAGATTTTACAAATAGCGTTCATTCTAATATAACAATTGCTTTTAGTATAATTGTATATTTTCCAAGAAAATAAAAAGTGTGTTTTCGTCATCACTTCTAGATTTTCCAATCCATCGATTTTGCAAGCACGATGACATTTTTAAAGCTCAATGCAGTTTGAACGATCAAAATCTATTACTGCATTTAAAACATATAACTTTTCAAAAAGTAATTGTAGTTTTCAACAAACTTTAGACTGATTTGAGCCCATGACTGTTTTGAGCTTAAAATACCTCTACTTAGCAGGGACTTTCAAGGATCACCCGCAAAGTCTACAAATTGGCTATGCAGACCGACAAAACCAACAATAGCCGATAGCCTGAATGGCTATAAGAGCCACCTTGGGATAGTGGGTAAGAAGAATGGTCCGGCTGATTTTAAATTTTTATTAAAATTAATTCTAGCGCTAATAGGTCATTTCTTGTAATTTTTGTCTAATTATGGAGGCATAATTAGTGTTTATTATGGTGGCGTGCTGCCGCCATAATAGAAACGTTGGATAGTTTTTTTTTTATTTATTATAAGATAGCAAACAAGCAGATAGTTCTCTTGATGGAAAGTGACAAACACCACTTTTGAACACCAAATATGTCAATGGTGCATTGCTATCCTTGTGGCAAAGTGTTAATGCCACCTGCTTTGCCGGTTACCTTACCCTCTAAACTGGAACATGACAATGAGAAGCTCTAATACTATTGCGAAGGCGACAGGAATAGTTAAAGTGGTAATGCCAGATCCAGGTGATAAGTTTTAGCGTTTTTTTTTGATAATTGCACAAGATGCGAGATTTGTCACATAGAAGTTTAGACATAAAAAAAAAAATATCTACTCTGCAAAAAAGGCCAAGACCAACATGAGGAATCTTATTTTTAATTATTTTTACTACAATTTCTTTCGAAATATGTGTCAATGAATTATAATTTATTACCCATTGATCAAATACTCAACCATTGATCAAGCAACTACGAGAACTACGCGATCGATGGGGGCTGGAGTAAGTTTTCTAACGTACTACTAGGGTTCGGTCCATCGCTTTACCTGTTTCTGCCGCAATAACGTTACTATTTGTTTAGTTATTACTGCTAGCTGCTGTTATTGAGAATGTTCCAGGATAACCAAGTTTCATTAATGAAATGGTTTTTTCAGGAAAACAGCTGCTGTACCTAAACCTACGAAAGAAAACTACAGAGTTTTTATATGTAAAATGTACCGAGATAATTTTTCTGCAAGTGACTATGCAAATTTCTTCAAGTTAAGTATAGTGGTGAGTAGTTTTGGTATGGTTTTGACCTTTTTTCCCTCCGAAAAAAAACAGCGATCTTGTAAATGGGTATTTAAAAATGAGAACAGGCCAACAAAAGTGAGACAGGCAGGCGAGCAACGTTGGTAAAAAAATGAAATGGGTCCCATCTGTACAATTCCACTTGAAGATCAAAAGAGTGTTAATGCCGAGTGATATTCTACCATTTGTTTACGCAGGGTGTTAGAAAAAGTTCGCGAAAGACCACCCAAAAGCCGCATTCTCCTGCACCATGATAACGCTTCTTCACACACGGCCAACAAAACAAAGTCATTTTTAGCTTCCGAAAAAGTACATCTCGTCACTCATCCTGTGCATAACCCCGACCTAGTACCCTGTGATTTCTGTATTTTACCCAAAATCAAAGATTTGGTGAGAGGTTTTACTTTTACCAACTCCGAAGAGGCAGTGATAGCGTTCAGTCAG
Organism: Apodemia mormo; assembly: GCA_036924255.1. NCBI lineage: Eukaryota > Metazoa > Arthropoda > Insecta > Lepidoptera > Riodinidae > Apodemia > Apodemia mormo. The sequence continues at coordinate 18,640,026 of JAUPFN010000020.1, forward strand.
CACGTAGAAAACATGCCTTCAGATCTGTGGTCCTCCTGTTTTAAAAAATGGTTCAATCGCATGAAAAAATGTTTAAAATATAAAGGAGATTATTTTGAAAAGCAATAAATTTGGTTATAACATGTTGTTTTTTTAAGTTACGCAAAACTTATAGTGTGACCTACGTATATACATAGTAGTAATAGTAGGCTACGGTTTTTAGAAAACTGTTTTATTTTCGCCATGTCCGTCAGTACGTATTTTCGAAGCTCAGCTTAGAAACTCAAGGTCCGCCTGCATCGAATTATTTTAAAAGTTTTTAAAAAAATAAACGGGTCAAAAACGCGTGTATATTTAGAACTTACTTGTAAAGCTCGATGTTTAGGCCAAGTTACATTGACTGTGGTCATAAGCGGACTCAGTGTATAAGTACGTTCTATATATGTACGCATTTTTTACCCGTTTATATTTTTTAAAATGATAGTAGGACGTGTTAAATTCAAAGTTCATATTTAAAAAGTATCTTCAAGCCCGTATCCCGAAGAAGTAGGCAGAGATACTTGTGTTGGTTGTAGCGGTGCTGGTGGCGCTGGCTGTAGTGGTGGTGTGGGTGGCAGTTGCGGGTTTGTGACAAACCAGCGTTACCGCCTGGGGTGAATGTGAAAGTGGTAAGTCAGCGCAGATGCTTTTCCCTCTTCTGCACTGTTGGGCCATCACATCTCTCATCATCGGTGCGCTTCCTGAACACTGCTGTCCCAGCAGGAAAGAGCGTGTCGCATATTTGCGACAACATACTGACTTCCTCTACTGGGATAAATTCTTCCAGTTAGACTGTTTTTTGGTTTATGTGGGCTTTCATTGCTTTTAAAAGTCCGGGTGTGGCGCACGTTTCCTCAGCCGCCCGTGCCAAAAAGTCAATGTCATCTCAAAATGAGGTGCGCGGGGAAAGTCCATATAATCTGTTATCTTGATTATTTTTCGGTAGAACGTCCCGCACGAGATATATATCTTTACATTATAGCTGTTGCTGTGTGTGAAGTTCTTTAAACAATATCTTACGCAGCGCTCAGTGTAGGAAAGTATAACCTACAAATAATTTTTAGCCTTTCAGACCTTAAAATGTATAACGATTAAACAAATACTTGGCATAAACAAATACAATTATATTTGTAACTAAGTTAATGTTTAAAACGAACGCTCTTGTATTTAAATTATGGCACATTAAAATATTTAAAATGTTATATTATATTTAATAGGGGATGGAATACATAAAAATCCATGATTACCAAGATGGCGTTCGAATGGTGTTGGATATAACTGGTGTAAATGTCATGGAATTAGCTTCTAAAATGGATCTAGTTATCACCAGACAAGGGGTTTCTTTGCTACTTGTAAGTAACAAACTGTATTTTTTTTAATAATCTTCCGCTATACATTTTTGCCATTGCAGTTAATTTTTACTTAGACATTGGACATCCACTTTTTTCTGTTGAGTACTGTTTTAATACTCTATTTAAAATAAATAGCTGTCAGACTGTTAGTACTTTACATGATTTGAAAATCTGGTTAATTGGATACAGGGAGGAGCGAAATGTGGCCACCTTAAGAATAGATTTTTGTGTATTTTCTACTCTAATCAGCAGAGTCTTACCCACTCCACCCCATGACGTAATGTTCGGTGCTATTACAATGGTACGCGTATAAAACTAAATCTGTCCAGCTGGATGCCCTTTGTGAACTGAATAAATTGAGTCTTTTTTTATATCATAAGATAGCAAACAAGCATATGGGTCTCCTGATGGAAAGAGTCAACCGTCGCCTATGGACACCAAATGTGTTAATGGTGCGTTGCTATCTTGTAGTGAGGTCTAATGCCACATGTATAAGTTTACCGGCTACCTTACCCTCCAAACCAGAACACGACAGTGTCAAACACCGACGCTATTGCGGCAGGAATAGGTAAGGCGGTGGTATCAGACCCGGGTGAGACAATGCAGAACTCTACCACCTAGTAGTCTTGTTGGAATTTAATGTTAGTAGGTGTTTTTTAAGCCAATTGTTGACTTAAGTAAAACCTGGCTGTGCGAATTCTTAAACATCAGTTTCAGCTGAAAAAATTAGAGCAGTGTCGTCGGCATATGATACAATTTTGCCATTTTCTAGTATTATATTGCAGCGGTCATTGATGTATATTAAAAATAGCGTTAGCCCTAATACACAGCCTTGAGGAACCGCATGCTACACATACATAATATATTACTTGTTTACAGGAAGGTTACGGATTGAGATTATTAGGCATACATTTGATAACGGAGTCAAAATTAGTAAATGTTGTTGTGAATATCTTGAAGGCTGTAATTGGTCCTAAGCTTGGTGATCGAATATTTGTTACTAAGAATGTCACTGAACTCCATGACTTTATTGAAAGAGATATATTACCAAAATAATACGGTGGAGATGAACGATCTTTACAAAAATTGCATGGTACGTATTAAAAAATTTAGTAGTAGTGTTTCATTATGTTTGAGTATTAGTTCTTTGTATCTACTTCCAATTGAAAAAAAAATCTTTTTGCCTTTATGCAAAGCAGATTATAAGAGATGATTGATTGAACGATTTTACAAGATAATACGGTATTTTAATTTTTATCCGCGCTGAGTTCCACTGTTAAATGCATTTCTACTGCAATAGCATCATTGCTTATCACTTTCATGTTACGATTGTGTGAATACGTAGTAGCCATATGAATTGACACGTATAACATACAATAATCCTTCTGCACGGTTGCTATTTTTTTATACAAAAAAAAAAATACTTTGAATTGAATTGAAATATTTAAGAAAGAGTAGGCTCCTTTCTGGAATGTCCCTAGGTCGTATAAAGTCGCTATATTCTAGTGCATGCCACAGTCATGTTTCGCATTGAAGGTAAAAGGAGCGCCACTCAAATTGCAAGCCATATCACAAAGCGTCTATAGGCGATGTTTCTTTCAATCAGAGAAATCTATATAAAGTTTTTCATGTTTTCGGTATCACACATCCTAAATTTCATGCAAATTGTGGTATGTAAGAACAATCGACATACAAATATCTCAAACTTTTACAATTAAAGTATTATGGTGAATTAATTATAAATTATGAATAAAACATATGCGAATGTTTTATTCATAATTAATAATTAATATTTATAATATGCCATTCTGGGATTATGGATATTGAGATAATATTATTTAATAAATAATAATCAATTCTGCAATGATATTTATTTTTCTACTAGCAGGAAACTTTCATATTTTTCAGTTAGAACATAATTAAAGTTTAGAATTATCTCTCAAATGTCATATTTTCAAAAATGTTAAATAGGTATACCAATACTAAGATAAGAGCTCAAAGATTATTGAATTTTATTACTTGCGACAAAATCCATAAATACAAGGATGGTAATGACATAACTGTCCAATTGTTCTAATCAACGAGTAATAAATAAAACGGTGAAATGTTGTAAATTTTTAACTCTATTTAAAAACATTTTTTAAGTCAATCTCTAAACTATAAGTCCCTAAAATGTAAGCCTAACATTTTAGTTAATTTAATCAATCGACATCCCAAAAGAGAGGTTTTAAATTCAGATTTCATTTTTTTGTATATTCCATCTTATTTATACGATGTACAAATCTACATAGTACTTATATAGATTTACAAAATTATTGTTCGCTTGGGAACGTGTATTTTCAGTTTGGTGCCATATAAATTTGATGAAGATTCAAGAGAAGAGAAGTCAGGGATACGGGAAGTTGAATTCGAGTTTTATAGTTTTGTAGTTTAGGATATACAAATAATAATCCTGCATTTTATTTATTTTTTCTATTCAGCTGCTTTAAATAAAAGTATTTTATGATGGGACGTACTTATTAATTGTCAAAGTGAAATAAATAAACTATTATTTGTATGTACACAGCGTGTAAGGGACGGTGTACAATATATTAAGAAAACATGCCATTTTTACTTTCCAGTCATGATGGCAATTCCTTTAGGTATTGTGGAAAATGCGAAATTTGTGTTTTATGACTTTTCTTATTTTCATGACACGCAATATACAGCGTACATTGGTAGGACTTGTCGCGCCCACCGAACTCTTGAACTAGTTTGCACGGTATGTGGCGCAAAACACATTGTTTATTTTGTTCATTTGCTTAAATTTTCCTAGTATTTTTGAAAAATTAAATACTTTTACGTATTTGGATAAATCAAACTATACAACGTTAGGGTAAAAATTCGTTAAAAAATTAAAAAATTCTCACACCAATTTCCAATTGTTTTTACCTCAGAATCATGATCTAAATCTTTGGTTTTGAATTTCCGTAGACCGTTCTTTGCACGCTGAATAAAACTCTTTTTGCGCTGCTCATTAGGCAAATTCAAAAATCCCTCAACACATGTTTTTAATAGTAGTGAAGAACATAAATCCTTAATTTCAAGTAATTTGCATAAGAAACAATATGTTTTATTAAAACATTAAAAACATCCTCAAAAATGTGTTTCTTCAAGTATATGTCAGAGTGTAAATACTACTAATTTTATTTATTTTAAATTCTAAATGTTCAAAGAATGAAAGGGTTCTTTGAATATCGTTTTAAATTCCAAGAGATTTTGATTATAAACTATATAAAATTGGAAAAAATACTAAATTCCAAGAGATTTTGATTATAAACAATTTTTTTAATACTTTCTCGTCTCTTAAGAAGATTCAAAAAATCTTTTAACATACCCTTCTTTGAAAAGTATAAATATAAAATATCGGATAATTTTGTCAATTAATGTTTAATTTTTCGTTTGAATTTTAATATACAATTTTTCCCCTTTTTCTCAACTTCCCAAGAAGAAAAAGGGGAAAAATTGTACCTTTATTGTTTATTCTACTCAGTAAAAGAAGAATTATCAAAGTCGAACTACTCTGTAGAATGTAAACTTAGTCTCACTTTAAAATCAGTGAGTGAAATCATTCACTTAACCTAAACCTTATAGTTAGATTTTTTCAAAAATTATTTGGGGTCACCTTATGGTATATTCAACTTAGAGGATTATCAAATAGACTACTCTGTAAATAGCGTTGCCAAACTTTAAACATAGTTAGTTAGTAGGTTAAAGTCAGTGAATCAATAACCAATGATCCTCTGTTTTCGTACACTTGTCGGTGGGCTTTTTTTTCTAAACTTATATGCGACAACGTTCGGAGTGTTTTCTTTGTAATAAAAGACAAATTATCAAAATCAGACAAGGTACTCTATAAGCATGGTCACACATTACAATCAGTAAGTAAATAGTCAATCATCCCCTATCTTCATACTCTTATGGCTGGAATATTTTTTTCAAAAATTAAACGATACCCTTACCTGTTGGTCCGGGCTCCTTTGAATAATATATTAACTGCCTTTCTGCCAGGTAGATCGTAAAAGGCAATCGATTGGCTATCACATGTCAATAATTGAGGCTACTAGGTGGTAGAGGTCTGCAACGCCTCGCCCGGGTATTTGATATCACCGCCTTATCTATTCCTGCCACAATAGCGTTAATGCTTGTCATGTTGTGTTCTGGTTTGGAAAGTAAAGCAGCCGGTAGAATTATGCATGTGGCATTGCTATCCCGCCACCCGAATATCAACGCACCATTTACGTCTTTGGTATTTATAGGCGATGATTTCTCTTTCTATCAGGAGAGCCATCTGCTTATTTGCTATTTTGTGATATAAAAAGAAACTTTTGTAGTATACAGGGTGTAGAATACTAAAAGTTATCAAAAACAGATTGCTTTGCAAAAAGGTATAAGTAGTCTTAAATAAAAACAATATACACGTCGAATTTGGAAGCTCCTTCGTTTTTCATCAATTGAAAAATACTTCGTTTGTGGAATTCCTGTAAAAACTTTCAATGCTGAGCGATATTTCAAGGGAGGTTCGTGGTAAAACTAGTTATTAACACTTATTTTTTTTAGAGCTCTGGATAAAAACGCTTTCATCTGAAGAACACTTAGAATATTTAGAAGATATCATGGGCGCTACTACTGATGAGTCCTACAGAACTTCAGACAAATTTGTTGACACGTATGCCGGTATGCCTGGTACATTCAGAGCGTTAAAAGTAGATTGATGACTGTTCTTCCTAAGATTAATAATGACAAATCTAGATTGGTGCTGGTGATATATTCATAGGATAATAAAGTGGTTGTAAGACTTTAATGAAATAAGTTATATATTTTTTAATAAGCAATATTTTATAACATTATTTTGGGGAAATGTGTAATATTACATTTTCTTAAGATCTGAATAAAATATATGTTTTTTCTTTGACTATATTTTAATTAACTGGACTCGGCAGAACATTTCGCTGCTAAAAGTAGGTATATGCTCCAAAGCTGGAACCGGTACTATAATAAAAATTTAATAACACAATGATGAGAACAATTTAAAAACGAACATCACTCATATTTTTTATCCAAGTTACCGGTTTTCGTCATTGAGAATTTAGGTCTAGAGCAGGGATGTTTGCTGGGAACAGAGTAAATAGAGCGTTCGAGAGTTTCACAATATGCTTATTGAGAAACAGTACAGATGTATTAATTGATTTATATTGTATTGAGATCAATTCCTAATCTCAGCCCAAGGGCGAGGGTAAAAAGCTAAAAAAAAGGTATATTTACGCCCGCATCCCCGAAGAGGTAGGCATCGAGAGGTAGACAACGTGTGCATCCACGGTTAGCTGAAGATACTTAAGTCCCACAATGTGATAGGTGGTCAGCCTATCGCCAGTAGGGCACTTTTCCAATCCCGGGCAAAGTTGTTTTATCAGAAAACTGAAAAAACACATTTTTTCATTTGCCTGACTCTGGAATCGAACTCCGAGGGTTTCTCTGAGAGAAAAATTCGAAAAATGTATTCGCCGAGTGTCTACCGTCAATTCTTCGTGCCTGCGTAGTCCAAAAATTTTGAAGGTTTATTTTAATTAAACATTTTTTGATTTTGATTTCGTAAATCGACGTAAAACCAGGAACTTCCTGATTTTAGAAAAAAAAATAATTATTTCAGCAAAATGTCAAAAATGTGTTTTTTATAAGATCAACCTTCATTTTTAATACATATTTTTCCTTGAAAATACCAACAAACAAAAACCAAATATTCCTAGTCCAAAGCCTGACGACGCGGGCCTTTGATGCGAATGTAATATTTAGGTGAAAATACCATTATTCATTTCATCAATTTGAGTTTTGCCTTTGTTGAGATGCTTAAATTTTCATATTATGAAACTGTAAAAAACCCTCTTATTATTAGTCCACATTATTGTGATGGGCAACTTCGGAATCCTACATTGCGCTTGGCCCGATACGCACTTGACCAACTTTTTTTACGTTTACTGATATATAAAAACATGGAAAACTTTATTTTACTCGTCAGTGTCGAGCCAGTTAAGTCAGACATACTACATATAAAGTAACATTTTATAACAATTAAAACGAGTTCTAATTTTGCTTGGTTATTACACCATAGTATTCAGTAAGAAATTGACAGAGGCGGCTTCCAAAACGTAACTATGAAACCTCTTCAAATCACCAATTTTTTAGAATTCAATGACAATGTAATAGAATCTGTGCGTGCTACATATAACCTAGATGATCCTGGAAGAATGGAGGAAGCCATGAATATTTTAAAGAAATGGATTGAAGCGCAGCCGCATTTTATAAAAAAGGATTTTCGTAAGATTTTACGTCTCATGCATATTATAATTTATTTCAATAAAAAAAAAACTAATTTGCAATGTTTGATGGTTTATATCATACATATAAATGTATATACAATTTAAATGTTTGTACTCCATATCATGGTAGAAAATGTTGGTATTTTTTTATTAATTTTTGATAAATTGTGATACCCATATTTTTGCAAATACCTAATTGCCTTACTTGCTCCAGCACAACCCTCTTCATGGAAACACGCCGGTGTCGGTGACACTTGGCACCATCTTCAGATACCATTCAACCAATTTGATCATGTTAATTTACTGTTGGTCTTTCTCGGTACCTATATCCATCCATATTAGCATTGTAATGTGTTTTGTTAATCGTTAACCTGCCATTCTTTCAACATGTACGAACCAATGGAGCATGCACCTTTTCATTTTACACCAATACTGATACTGTCTTGCCTCTCAATCTCTTTATCATCTTAGCATTACAAACACGTTCCGCGAGTATTACAGTACAGTTTTTTTTTGGGATTTCAGATTTTTAATTTACGTGGTCGAAATGCGAATCTCTCATTTCGACCACGTCAATTCTACTTTTATGTCATTTCTGTTATACTCAGCTCTCATTTCTATATAATAGCGTATAAATTTTGTGACTATATATATACAGAATTGTGCAAGGCAAGATGGGCAGCCCGGTTAAGGATAGTTTTGATGGAGTTTCCCTAACGCTCAATCACTCTTCTTTCTATATCAATGCTGTATACAAACTCATCCACTTGTTCCAGAGTTACACCATTAACAACTACTCTTACATCCGGCCTATTATTTTTCTTTCAAATACCAATACCGAGATTTTCTTCACATTAAATTGTAAGCCTATGTTTCTTCCCCGTGATCAGAGTTTGGAGTTCAGATAAAGTTAAGACTTGAGCCCAAACTTGGTCTGTACATCCGCTTCTAGATCTAAAACCCCTTTGTGTCTCCCACAACATTACATTAGATTTCTTTTACATACTACTTTTAATAATCATCTCATTCACCTTCGATGCCAAGCTGATCAAACCGGACAAAACCTAGAAACTCGAAAACAACCATCACAATTATTAATGCTATTACGGTAGGAATAGGTAAGGCGGTGGTACCATATTTCCAGGCGAGACGTTGCGAAACTCTACTACCTAGTATTATCAACGGTAATGAGTCGTATAGCAAGTCGCTCGCCTTTTCAAACTACTTGGCAGAATAGCAGATTTTTTTTCTTCAAACAAGGCTATATTTTATTTTCTTTGTTATTTTAATCAGTATTAGATGTACTCTAAAAAAGTTACACACTCTAACAAAGGTACAACTTCTTTCCAAAAAAAGTAATGATATATTATATATATATATATATATATATATATATATATATATATATATATATATATATATATATATATATATATATATATATATATATATATATATAAATAATATATAATCTATATTAATACATATAATAAAATCGTATGAAAGTCAAAACTGTACATTGAATATTTTTTTTAAAGAATACCGTTTCGTCGTGTTGGTCCCGGCCTCCTTTGAAGAATAGACCAACTGCCGTTCTGCCAGGCAGGTCGTAAAAACCGACCGATTGGCTATGTGAGTCACTACCACATGGCTACTAGGTGGTAGAGTTCTACATTGTCTCGCCCGGGTCTGGTAACACCGCCTTACCTATTCCTGCCGCAATAGCGTCAGTGCTTGTCGCCGTCGTGTTCCGGTTTGGAGAGTAAGGTAGCCAGTAAACTTATGCATGTGGCATTGGATTTCGCCACAAGATAGCAACGCACCATTAACACATTTGGTGTCCATAGGCGACGGTTGACTCTTTCCATCAGGAGACCCATATGCTTGTTTGCTATCTTATGATATAAAAAAAGACTCAATTTATTCAGTTCACAAAGGGCATCCAGCTGGACAGATTTAGTTTTATACGCGTACCATTGTAACAGCAAAGAACATTACCTCATCAGCAGAGTCTTACCCACTCCACCGGGGTGGAGTGGGTAAGACTCTGCTGATTAGAGTAGAAAGTACACAAAGATCTATTCTTCAGGTGACCATATTTCGCTCCTCCCTGTAACCAATTAACCAGATTTTCAAATCATGTAAAGTACTAACAGTCTGACAGCTATTTATTTTAAATAGAGTATTAAAACAGTACTCAACAGAAAAAAGTGGATGTCCAATGTCTAAGTAATTTTACCACCTTTTAACATTAACATTAACACCTTTGGTGACTATAGGCGATGGTTGACTCTTTTCACCAGGAGACCCATCTGCATGTTTGCTATCTTATAACATAAAAAATCTATATATGAGAAAAAAACGCACATATTACTCAAAAAAAATATTTTACCAAGAAACATAACAATTAATAATTAGAATTCATTAGTAGTAAGTTTTATTAATGAAAACATTATTTTCAACATATATCGACGAAAATAATAATTCTTTGGAAAAGCAGTTAGACAATATATTTACACAATTAGTTACTCAATCTGTAAAAAACTAATAATACGTGTCGTGAAATAAATACGCCGCCAAATGTTTGGCGGACGAATGTTCGGTATTCGGTAAAATCACTATTCGTCGCATCTCTATAATATACATTCAACTGAATGCCATTAGCTGCTCCGAGTCTCCAAGATTCACCGATTTGTTTGTCGGTAAATTAAATGGAAAACTAGCTCAATGTCGTTTTTAACCTTCATTCTAAAACGGAGTAAATTCTTAATGCGATGACCTGTGACCTCAAAACTTGATAATTTTTGCCCGATTTTAAAACAAATTAATTTTCTTCTTGAGATACAGGAAGTTAAGCTTGTTGTAGTAGTTTTACTCCGTTTAAATTATTTTAACATAAATTACATTGTTTAACTCGCCATTGGTGACGTCAATTTCACTTGCAACATTGGTGACGCCGGTCTCATAGTTTCAACCTAAGATTTTGCCAACCATTGGCTAGTTATCCTGCTTTTAGTTAGTCAGATCTAATAATAAACACTTTTATGAAAATAAAACACAAAAAATCAGTCGATCACAGGTTGTTTATTACTTATTAAAAAATTATACTCACGACACTAAATTTGTTCTATTTTTTAATTTATCCATTATGTTTATAAAAAAAATTGAAATTAGTAAAACTTTTAATTTTTTGATTAAAATCAGCCTTTCTCAATCATGGGACGTTGCAAACTCTTAGAAAATAAACAATAATATATATCTTTGTAATAAAAAAATATTACATGTATTTTACTATATGAAAATACTAACTGTTGCCTACGACTTCGTCCTTATAACAAAAAATTGAAATAAGTAAAATTTTTAATTTTTTGATTAAAATCAGCCTTTCTCAATCATAGGACATTGCAACCTCTTAGAAAATAAACAAAAATATATATCCTTTTAACAAAAAATATTAGATGTATTTTATTATATGAAAATATTATAAATATTATACTTACATGTTTAGTAGCGCTGGTCTTACAGACCGTGTTGGTACTGATACTCGTGACTGTGAATCCGTGGTAAATTCATGAGTGGTATCAACGGTGTGGGACTTAAAATGAGACAGTTACGCGAAATCGCAATTCAAATCGACGGCGGGTGAAAATTTATTCGAATCTTTCGAATCACCCGGTCTCTCAGATATATACGTAACCAATGACGGGCTAAATGTTTTACTTAAAAACTTTAGTAATAATAAAAGAAGCACCATCACGCCCGATTCCCTCCTGTGTTAGGCAGAGTAAGTCAAACGTGTATAGACTTTACAGTTCATCACGATTCACCACGATTAATCGGTTGAGCATCACTCCGCAGACTAGCTGTTTTTCGAGAATATCTTCGAAAGAAGCTTAATAACACTTTTGCCCGACCCAAGGATCGAACCCGGGACCTCATGATTTTAGCCGAACAGGCTATCCCCTAGACTAAGAGACACTAATAATAACTTTATAAAGAACATTTATATTGTTTGCCTCCAATACTTTTCAGTATTTCGTCACCCACGTTCATCTTTAATACATAGTTTGGACTATGTCATAACTCTTATGAGTATTAATAAAAGTGTTGAGTAAATTCAAAATATTAAAAACAACAAAGAAAAATATCGACACGCGGGATTTGAACCTGCGACCATTTCCCTAAAGCCGGGAAATGTTCGCAGGTTCAAATCTCGCGTGTCGATATTTTTCTTTATTGTTTTTAAGGTTTTTCCAGATTCCCAAGCACGGGGTGAGTGCTATAACACAAAAATAAATTCAAAATAACCATGATAACCAAAAAATATTCCTTGATCGTCAGGCTACCTTCCTGTTTTAAGTTTACCACTTGCAGAGCATTTAAACCTGTCTAATAAGCCTAGATACATTCCATGTGCTGTGAATGTTTGAGTGGTCAAGTTATCGGGCCAACTTTTTTGATTGCAACAAGATATCTGGTACATCCTAAAAATCTCTCCAAACAACCACAAGGAACCTCACCGAAATCAGTCCATGTACTTTGCAGATTTGATGTCACAGATTAATTATAAACAAACATACACATGTTTTTCTTATGGTACATTTAGTTTTTGTGCCGGTGGCTTAAAATACTAACCCATGAATAAAGATGGTCTAGTGGTCCAGCGTTGGCGTTGACCACATGAGGTCCCGGGTTCGATTCCCGGGTCGGGCACATAAAAAAAGTGTTTTTCCAGTTTTCTGAGAAACATAAATTTGCCCGGGATTGGAAAGTGCCCGGTTGGCGACAAGCTTGCCACCTATCACATTTGTGGGACCAAGTATCTTCGGCTAATCGTGGGTGCACTTGTTGTACCTCTGCCTACCCCTTCGGGGATACGGGCGTGCAGATACTTTATTTTTAATTTTAATCAGATATCTTCAGTGTGTAACGTCAGTTTGAAACCTTTTATTTATAAAGATAAAGATATAAAAATAAAAAATATAAAGATATGGGCGTGAAAATACATGAGTCAGTTATTGCTTTTACATACATATCCACTCAGTACCAGAATTTGTTTTTACAGCTGTAATAAAATGTTTAAAGGAAAATCTGGTTTTGTATTTGTGTTCTATTATTTAAGTCTTAACGTAGTTAATTTTAAAATAAACCTATTAGTCGCACGTCAGTGAGTTCAGTAACATTGGAATTAAAAAGGTTACATAGGTCATTTAAATAGTCATTTATATTATATGATGTTAAACAGCCCATTTTGGAAGCCGATTTTTTAAAACATAACAAATTGATTATATAATTGCATAGTGAGAGATTAGTAGATTATGTAACAAGTTTAAACGCCAAAAGGTCCATTGTAAAATATAAACAACCTTATTTTTCGAACATTCAAAATAGTAATAGTCGTTCATCACGTAGCCCGTGGGCTAGTCCATTACATGTAGTGCCCACATAGGATGGTAATATAAGGCCATGTGGTGACTATAAAAGGCTTAATGCTTATAACTAGGCCCGACAGATACCCAGTTTCCCGGTTACCAGATTTCACCTACGAAATAGCAGGTAAGAAAATATTTTCTAGAATAGATATAAATAGGGCATATCATAATAATTTTATGTGTAGCTCCGGAAGATGTCAAGAAAACTGCAATCATCACCTCTTTTGACCTATTCGACTTTCCTAGGATGACTTTCGGGCTTCGAAACACCGCGAAAACTTTCCAGCGTTTCATTCATCACACGATATTACGGGATATCGAAATATTCTATATAATATAGATTATATAGAATAAGATATTATTACATATAATAAAATCGTAGGAAAGTCAAAACTGTATATTGAATATTTTTTTAAAGAATACCGTTTCGCCGTGTTGGTCCCGGCCTCCTTTGAAGAATAGGCTAACTGCCGTTCTGCCAGGCAGGTCGTCAGCCAGCCAGGCAAAAAGGCGACCGATTGGCTATCGAGTCACTACCATCGTGGCTGCTAGGTGGTAGAGTTCTGAATTGCCCGGGTCTGGTACCACCGCCTTACCTATTCCTGCCGCAATAGCGTCAGTGCTTGTCGCTGTCGTGTTCCGGTTTGGAGAGTAAGGTAGCCGGTAAACTTATGCATGTGGCATTAGACCTCGCCACAAGATAGCAACTTGCCATTAACATTTTTGGTATCTATAGGCGATGGTTGACTCTTTCCATCAGGAGACCCATCTGCTTGTTTGCTATCTTATGATATATAAAATAAAATACTTGGAGCGTGATCTACAATCGATATTGAAGGCAAAAATATGGTTTTTAGAATTTTTGTCTCTGTATGTTCGGGTAAACTCAAAAAGTACTGCATGGATTTATTTCAAATTTTGGTGATTCAAGTCAGCAATTCTCTGCTGCCTTCCGCTTTATTCTGTTGTATTGATGACGTTATTCTAGTATCGGAGACACCAGAACTACATATACAGAGCACTTAGAGAAGTTGTTCAACGTTTAAGGGAGGTAGGTATCATAATTAATTTAGCAAAATGAATATTCGGCCAAAGTACGATTGAATTTTTAGGATATGAGGTGTCCGCAGATGGAATACGGTCAGTAGCAGACAAAGTATAGAAGTAAAGTAAGCTATAAATAACTATCCGAAACCAGAAACGATCGAGGAGTTACGCAGACTCATAGGTAAGGTATTTTTTTATAGATCTCACATACCACAAACAGTTGCATGTCAAGCAGAGCTCCATAAGTTTTCACATGGAGCCAAAAAGTGGGGTAAGACCAAAATTATATGGAACAAGCAGGCAGTGGCAGCTTTTCAACAGTGTAAAATAAGCCTCAACAGCGCAACAACATTGTCTCATCCGGTACCAAAAGCGCTACTAGCACTTATGACTCATGAATCGGAGACCTGCGTGGGCAGCGTGTTACAACCGCGGGTTGAAAACAGCTGGAAACCCTTCTGTTATTTTTCAAAGAAGTTATCAGACGCTCACCAGAAATACAGTACGTATGATAAATAACTACTTGCGGTATACATGTATATTGTACATTTTAGGAAATACATCGACGGTCACTGATTCATCGTTTTTACGGACCATTACCCCTTAACCTACGCATTCACAAAGGTCGGTAATGATAACAAAACTCCTAGAAGAGCACCCCAGTTATTGTAAATCACCGAATGCACAAGTGATTCACAATTCAATTAGTGGCAGCGAAAATGTAGCGCTAAAACTGACGCGCTATCGCGTGTGGAAACAATAGGTTGCCCAAAAACGCTAAACATCGAAGATTTAGCTCGTTCATATGTTAACGATGACGAAATTTCCAGAATAAGCAAAACAACGAATACAAATGTAATCTTATATCAGTAAATATACCGGGTACGGATATTACTGTTAATTGTGTTAGCAATCGTAATATCAAAATGTTAAGAACCACCTACTTTTGTCAACTTTTACTTTAATATGTGTGATTAATATTTTTTATTTATTTTTATAATATTTAATGTATATAATAGTCCGATGTAATATACTCAAATTTGGAAATTGTATTTACACTAGTAGGTAGGAAGTTAGCATTTGACACGGTTCATAATATAAGCCATCCAGTCAAATTTACTTCCCGGAAAATGATTTCTAAACGCTTTTTCTGGCGAGGGATGAACAAAGACATTAATACTTTGGTAAAAACCTGCATTATTTGTCAAAAAGCCAAAGTCACACCGTCTCAGGTTTAGGAAATTTTGAACCTAGTGTTCTTTTCGAAAATATACACATCGATATAGTCGACCCTATACCAAGTACTGAAGAAGATTATCGGTATTTCCTTACTATAATAGACATAATTATTGACAAACAAAAAAAAAATATTTCCATTAATTAACTCACATAACCGCAAATACCGTGGCAAAAGTATATGCCGGTTGGATATGTAGATTTGGTTGTCCTGTTAGATTTACCAACGAACATGGACCTCAGTTTGAGTCCGAACTTTTTACTAATTTGACAAAATACCTGCGAGTTTATAAGTTACGTAGTAGTCCATATAATCCCCAGAGCAATGAGATGATAGAGCGTGTGCATGGGTCATTGAAAGTCGCAACAACAGCACATTAAACAGGAAATAGATCCTAGGTAGATGAGTTACCTACCGCATTGTTAGGACTTCGTGCAGTCTGTAGGACAGACTCAGGTGTAAGTACAGTAGAAACGGTTAATGGACAGGTATTAAGATTACCAGGAGGATTCACGGTGACATCCTTTAGCAGAATAAGCGACAGCGATCTATGTATTACCTATTAAAACTAATTTTGTAAGTCAGCTTCAATAGGTAATACACAACTTACGACTTAAGTTACGTAACTTATATAAAAGACAAAATTTGTTCGTTCATAATTATTTAAAATCATGCTCACACGTCTTTGTTAGAAATGATGCTAAAAAACCGTAGACTTCTATTTATAATGGCCCTTACCATTTTTTAAGTAGAAATGATAAGTGTTTTGTATTACAGTTTCCAGGTAGGATAACTATTATTTCCATTGATAGGTTAAAACTGGCTTATTTGTTAAATGAAATTTTGTGTGATAAAAATGACGGACAGATAGATAGAGATAAAATATGTCCAAAATGTAAAAGTACGATTTCGAATAATAAGTTGAATTCAAGTAATAGTGACTCGCAATCGAGAACAACTCGTAGTGATTGGATTTTGAAACAGACAGTACGACCTTCGTTTCTAAGTAATAAATCTAACTGAATAATGCTCCACGTATATAATGATGAATTTTAAAAAGGTTAAATGTATATTAACACTCTGTACTTATTTATTTTTGCATTGTTGAAAAGGAATTCGTGTCTGTAGTACATAAAAAAAGAGTATCTTCACGCCCGTATCCCCGAAGTGCTAGGCAGAGGTACAACAAGTGCACCCACGATTTGCCGAAGATACTCGGTCCCACAAATATGATAATTGGCAAGCCTATCGCCAAACGGACACTTTCCAATCCCGGGCAACTTTGTGTTTATCAGAAAACTGAAAAAAACACTTTTTTTATGTGCCCGATCCGGGAATCGTACCCGGGACCTCATGTGGTAATGCCAACGCTGAACTACTAGACCACAGAGGCGGCTACAGTCTGTAGTACACATTTAATATTATCGATTTAAATAATATTATTTAATCAGACTCGGTTTAAGTAGTTACTGCGCAAAGTGGCGCAAATAGTGCGCAATAGAGTTAAATGGAACAAAAACTAGATATATATGGAATAATTGCGTTGAAACTTATAAACAAAAACTAGAGATATATGGAATAATTGAGTTGTAAAAAAAAAGTAACGATAGCGTTGATAATGTTAGCAATCGGTAAAGTGACTTACTTCTGTAATAAAGATTGTCCTTTGAAAATTTCAAGGTTGTCAGTTTTGTAATTCAGAAGTTACAGATATTATAAGTTTTAAGGGCTTCCGGATGACGAATCCAGTTAGACGTGACACCGGGAATGTATATAAACCTTTGAACGTACGGCTCATTATAAGATAGCGTGTACATTTTATGGTGTTTGTTTAATGACTATAATCAAATGGGAGAATCACTTTTAGAATATCCTTACCCGTTGTTAGTAAATGTTATACACTGCAATTTTACTATCTTAAAAATACGTAAAATATGTATACAACCTAAGGTATCCCATAGACCTACAATAATATTGCGCAGTACTTTTATTGTGCCATGATATTGAATACCCCCTTTGATTACAAACGTTCAATAAATTCACTTAATAAAATTGACAAACCAGCCTGATCAAAACTTTCGTGCGCTCAACATGTCTGGCGACGAAGTTTTGGTGGCAATCATGCTGGTGATTTTGTGAAATAAATCTCTATATAATTCTATACAATCAAGTAAAAACTCCCGTTTTTTTTCTTTTATAGCATTCTTGCTCGCTATTTTGCTTAAATTTACGACACGACCATATATTAAACACCGAGACTGGCCGAACGTTACTGCTCTAAACCCTGAAGTTAAAAATATTGTGCAATATTAAGATACACAGTGCTAAAAAAATATTGTCAATGTCATTGTCATAGAAATACATACATATATAAATACTAGAATATATTTAATAAACACCCAAACCCGGAAATTCAAACATTAATGTTCATCACACAAATGCTTGTCGCCATTGGAGATCGAACCCAAACCCCGTCGATTGCGTAGTCAGGGTCGCTAACCACTCGACGGGGCGGTTACAATTCTATGCATTTCATCGTCATCACTATATAATAATTTACCAAATACTATAATTTCACCAACTCTATTATTTGGTGAAATTATATTATTCTGTTTGTAATCTTAAGATTTTTGTGAATTCCAGTGAAAAACGCATTTTGTGGGAATCACAAATAAATTTTTTAATTGAATCTCGTGAGAGATTATACGCGAACCCGATGCAAATGGATTAATAATTAATATCGTAAAAAAATGTCCGGTGTCGGAGTTGACCGCATGATTTCCCGGGTTCGTTTCCCGTGTCGGCTAATTGCCCGATTAATATATATATATATATATATATATATATATATATATATATATATATATATATATATATATATATATATATATATATATATATATATATATATATATATATATATATATATATATATATATATATATATATATATAGCTTTTTTTTCAGGAACAATATATTTAGAAACAAGTTTAATTGGTCAAAAAGGGTCCATTGAACGAACAAAGAAATTGCTTGACAGAATGTGTACAATGAGAACTCTAATGCCACAGTACTTTGGAAGAGTTAACGTGTCACGTGATTTAGGAAATATATATGATTTTATGTGAGTATTTAATGAAAGTGCCTTAAAAGTATGAATTTTACAACCCACAAATTGATTAAGAAATGTTTTCGTTTGTTTATATAACTTTCAGGCTGATTGGTGGTTGGTAACACGGATTGGTTTTTATATCTGATCGGCTCATAACCTTGATAAACTGTGTCGAATACCGTAATTTATCATTTTATATATTATTCATAGCAGTTATCGTAGACGAAAAATGTTTAAAAAGTATTTTTTTTCTTATTACAACGAGATTATGTTTAAAGATCAAAAAAAACGGGTTGTGGCTGTGTCTTTGACACGCTCGTGCATCTTTTACGTGAATACGTCTACGTCATGCGTAGCATCTTGCGATGGAACATTTTCCATTTGTCCTTCCAATCACAATGTTACTCTTCATTCTAGTCTACGGACCTAGATGGTCTAGACAACGTCTATCTTGTGGATAGTGAAGTAAAGCGTAGGGTGGCGCTACTATTAGATTGTGACCGATACCGAAGAAGTACGTGAAATAATCAAAAACCTACGCAATAAAAAGTCTCGAGTTCTGATAAAATCACAAATAAGGTATTTAAATACCTCCCTCCCTCCATTATATACCTACAGTGTGCATTTTCTATGCACTCCTAGCGGGTTGTGTGTTTTCGGACGAGTGTAAAGAAGCCACCATCATAGGAATACACAAGCCGGGAAAACGCCGAAATAATGTCAATAGTTACCGTCTCACTAGCCCAATAATTGCGTTGGGCAAAATCTACGAAAAAACCACACTATCTCGCCTTGAAGCATTTGTTCACCAGAAAGGTCTCATAATAAATGAGCAGTTCGGTTTCCGAGCGGCTTGCTCACTCTTGCACTCTTTAAGTGCACCGACTCACATAATACATTTTAAACTCTTTAAATGCAGCCCGGGGCTGCAAATTCCCACCGGTGCTTTATTTTTTTAAGGCGCGAAGGCGTTCGATAAGATCTGGTACAATGGCAATACATTCTATGCCGAATGCCATGCCGGGAGTGCTCGACAGACTCGTACTCATCATACTAGAGTAACCAACCAACCGCCGATTTCAATTCCGTGTAGTGGGCTCATTCTCCACCCATAGATCGATCACAGCAGATGTCCCGCAATCGTGTTACTTAGACACAAGGTGACAC
This sequence comes from Apodemia mormo, assembly GCA_036924255.1. Lineage (NCBI taxonomy): Eukaryota > Metazoa > Arthropoda > Insecta > Lepidoptera > Riodinidae > Apodemia > Apodemia mormo. The sequence continues at coordinate 18,659,747 of JAUPFN010000020.1, forward strand.
TTTACAAGATTTGCGTAAGGCCTATTCTATCATACACCTGCGTAGCGTTTGCCCATCTCTCCCGTACAAAATTGCATCCGATGCAAGTAGTACAGAATAAATACTAGCGTATTGTCACGGTACACCGTAGTATACATTGATCTTCATAAAGATCTCAAATTGCCGAGCTTAGCTAGGTATTTCAAGATATTTCCAAAAGATATTTCAATCGCACCAACTCACACCCTAACCTACTTTAGCAGACTATATCCCATATCCTAATCCTGATACCAAATTACGTAGGCCCCGCCACGTTCTCACCGATCCCGACGACCTGATAACTGTGGTCAACGAAACATAACAAAACACTACACACAGGGACAATTCCGCTAACCCACTTATTACAAATCACGACGCCATGCCTAAGCTGAGAATCGGTCTCACATGTAACACACTTAGGGTGGAGGGTGTATGACCCCATATCATTAACTCTGACTAACCACTCTGCTCGCCCCACGACTGGTGAAGCCGCATAGGCCTTAAGGCCAGCAGTGTAGAGGTGCCATCGTTGATCGGTTCGGACACCTCATCCTTTTGCGTTCTCGACAGTTCTTCACCTTTTCATATGGGGATTCATGGGTATTATTAGATTGCTACTTAAAATCTCTTTCAGACGTTATACATTCCTTGAATTTAACGTTTGGCCTCTGAAACATTTTTTGGCTGATTACAATTTTGAACTGAATTTTTCACTTAAGTGCCATATATATTTACTACTAGCGTTGAAAACAATTTTTTGAAATTATACAATCAATAAATCTTTACAAGAGCTTTCGAATAAAACTTTATCGAATTTTATAGTTGCTCTGAGTCTAAAGATATACCATATTATGCAAAATATGTAACGCATTAAAATTTACTAAAAATGGCGGCACTTCCTACTCCACTCTTCGCGAAGAATCGTAATCCGAGTTCAGCTTATCAAATTATTCGATTCTTAAGTTATCCAATGGTATTATTAGATTTTGGGTGTTGGTGACAGTCATGTAGCTATAACACCATACTGTATCCCCCAATTTTGTAATCATCCATTTTTTGAACTGTCCCCCCTATGTAGGCAATTTTAAAGACGCATTTACGTCAAAAACTACCTTCATTAACAATATGTTTAAATCTCTAAAATCTACCTTCATTAACACCTGAATCATCAAAATCAAACAAAACATTGGAAAGACAAGGCTTTCCAAAAATTTTCTATAATGTAATTTCAACAAATTTTTTATAAAGAATAAAAAATTTTCGTCAACTTAGCGTGTAGGTTCAGGATTGATCTGCAGGGTCAATCGGTTTACAGATTTGTTGAAAAGACAATAACTGGTAAATGCGTGCAATAACAACAAGATACAACTCAATAAAAAAATTAATTAAAATTAAAGATAATATAAGCATATTATTTTTAATTTTAATTATTTTTTTATTGCGCTGTTTAAATAATATTGAGTATATGAAATATTATTGCGCTGGAATAAGATAGCAACCAATTAGACGGGTTTCCTGATGGAATGGAATGAAAGATACGCATCGTCTATAAACACGTAATAAGTTACTGGTTCCCTTTCAAATTATTGATATGTAGCAAGATAGACCACGTAACATACTGTTAGGCATTTTGTGAAAGGTCAACGATTGGCCTTACGTGTCACAACGTGTCAGTAGGCTGTATAATTACGCAACGTCACGCCCTATTAGTTGCCAACGTAAACTATAAAGTCGTAGTGAAACTTTATCTTATTCTGCTTAAACTAACTAAAAAACCAAACTATTATAAACCTAACACATCCTTGCGAGCAGTGATAGTATTAAAATCTTGGCAACCGCTTATAAGCAAATTGTTATGTTTCTTTTATTCATTCATAACTGCTCTTATTTTTTTTCTATATTTTCTCATCTTTTAAACGGTTAAGCCGTTCTCGAGTTTTAGCGAGACTAACGAACAGCAATTGATTTATATATATATGTGAGTGGTTACGCAAAAAGGGACCTCAAGGGAAAATAATTGATTTCGAGTAAATCACGTTTAAAATGTTGAGTCGAAATGAGTTTCGCCACGAGTGCGGGAGAGAGGCGCGGGGTGTTTTATGTTAGTGTCGTTAGTGAGCGACTTCGTCAGTGAGAGCACGTGTTTGCGATAGCTGTATTATTGGTGACTTATTTATTCGTCTTTTACTTGTCTTTATGTGCGCGCTAGAAAAAGAAACTAGTGTGCGCTGTGTATAAGGTGTAATATTTTCAAAACTGCCTCGGCTTACATAAAAAATCATTTAAAAAAAACTACGGCACCTAAAATTATTTTGATTAGAACAAAACAAAGATGAAGGACCATAGAATCAGAATTTATCAAAAAAAAAAACCGTTTCCAATCCCTTCCAAATTGTATATATATATATATATATGAGTGACGAGATGGCTACTTTTTCGGAAGCTAAAATGACTTTGTTTTGTTGGCCGTGTGTGAAGAAGCGTTATCATGGTGTAGGAGAATGCGGCTTTTGGGTCGTCTTTCGCGAAGTTTTGCTAACACCCTGGGAAAACAAACGGTAGAATACCACTCGGCATTAAAACTCTTTTGACATTTAAGTAGAATTGTACAGACAGACCCGTAGCTGAGAAAAAAACGCGATCATTGTTTTACCAACGTTTCTCGCCTGTCTTTCTTTTGTTGGCCTGTTCTCATTTTCAAACACCCATTCATAAAATTGCTGTTTTTTTTCGGGTTCAAAACAATAAATCCACGTTTCGTCTCCTGTGACAATGTCATAAACACTATCAGAATGTCCGTGGTCGTACTTCAGTATTATCTGTGAGCACCATTCCACGCGAACCCGCTTCTGCTCCGCTATCAGTTCATGAGGGATCCAACGACAACAAAGTTTGCGAACTTTCATACCTTCATGTAAAATTTTCTGAATTTGACTCATACCAATCCCCAATAGTTCTCGAATTGTCTCGTAGGTAATCCGGGGATTTTCTTCAATTATCCGCTTAACAGTAGCCACTTTATTTTCGTTGACGGCAGTTGAAGGCCGCTCTCCACGAAATTCGTCATGTAAAAGGTTGGCCGCCGCGCCTTTGTACTAGTGTATTTGTACGCATTCCTAACGAATGTGTCTCGGTGCACGGACCGCTGTCTTAACGTAGTTTGTGCTGCCTCTACTACTATTGTTGGTATTCGGTATCACTTTGGTCTGTGTAAAATCTTCGTTGTAATAGTATTTACTTAGGTATTAATTATATAAGTGCCCTATTATTTATTGCCAAATTAATTTAACATTCAATTGTCATATTTTATTTAGCTAAGTGTGATTCAAACTTCTTATATTATAATTACGAGTATAAGAGAAACCCCTCAGTATTATTTCTGATGGCGAAGCCAAAATCCCACATCAGAATTGGGATTCGAAAACCAGCCCACTTCGGTAGATTCTGTTCCCAACATTTATACAGGTTTTTTTATACATTGTTTGCTAATATAACCGAGAGGCAATTTGGCCGAATAAACACTTGAATAACTTTTACATGCACAATATAATTTTTGGGCAGAGTAACGCCCCTAACAAGCGTTAGAATTACAATGAATCGAAAACATGTTATCCTCGCCTATTTACACCATTCTTCGTTATATATTTTGTCCATTGTTGTTGTGGCGTCATTATCTCAAAATAACATGTGCATAACACAGGTGCGCCACACATCTGGTCGGCTAGTACTTATCGTTAAGCGCGGTTGCTAACATTCGGCTATCCTGCGTAGTCCGTGTCCCACGGATCTAGCTTCGTTTTTTAGCAGCAGACTCGAAGTTGTAAAATGGTTTGAGTTGTGGCAGTCTCACTTTTACTTCACTTTGCTTAGTATGCTCCAGCTAGTTTCCTTCCATTATTCTCGAACATGTAACAAAATTATTATTAACATTTAAGAGATCTAATATTAAGTGTTTTTTTATTGAACATTATATTTAATAACCACTAAATACAGGTATTTACATCACACTTTACAGCTTTGTTTCATACTAATATCACAACTGTCTACTTTTAAGTATGTAGGGTACGTTAATTTGATCAGATAACTATCCACTTAATTTATATGTAGACTTGATCACACGCCCGTCTTATTTATATTATGTGTGTAGACTTGATCAGATAGACGTCTACTTTTTATCCTATATTTACTTTACGTTTATTAACTTATAGCTAGATATATGCATACCTCTTTGCAAATCCGCTTTGTTGGATATATTTCCAAATCAATCAAAAGAAATAAATGGATAATCTTGACTTTTTGAGTTCGGTTTAAAACCATTTGCCACTTTAAAAAGAAAACAATATTTAATGTTCATTATTTTATGTTTGGATTATTAGTGGAGTTACTGTAACTCCGTACTACGTAACGATGTAACCCAACACTACAGAAAACATTTCTGGTTACTTTAATTTTGTGCAAAAATCGTAAAGTAAATGTGTTTTTTGTGTAGTAAACATTTTCCCTTCATTTTTGCTTTATTATCTTCCTTTTCACCAAATTTCATGTTTCTGAATCTACGGGACTATCGAACGTACGATATCTTGAATAATATAGAAACACATTTATACTCAACGGAACTCCAGTCAAATGAACACCAAACACAGTAAGTTAATTATTTAAACAATTCGCAATAAAAATATGATTAATTAATAATTTGTTAGGCAATTTATCCCTTAACAAAATTGTTTTGAGTTTTAAAGCGAAATTTTTTCTTAACTAGTTATTTAAACAATCTAAATATTAAAAAAATCGTTTTTAAACAATTAAAAATTAAAATAAAGAATTTAAAAAAAAAGTCATTATTTTTTGTAAGCAGCAAAATAGCAGTTTTTTTTTATTAATATTGAATATCTCTATTTGTTTATAACAATTTCATAAACAAATTACTTAAAAAATTCATAACCTATGTTATTTACTGCAATTGTTCAATGTGAAAACAGGCATAGCTAAATATTAATTGAAAAAAAATTTTTATCAACATTTTTTAGATTTTTGATTTTTCAATGGTTATAAAAAATCATAATTAACAAAATAAAAACTTTTAATCAAAATTTACCGCAGGATCTTATAAAGTACATATATCAAAAGGGCTCCAAGAAGTTTAAAAATAGGCCAATTATTTATACCTTTCATCCCATTGTTTATGCCAATGGAGATTGGGAAAAAATTGGTTAGTTAACAAATGAATAACTTTTTGAAAAATGTTGATTAAACTTTTTTTTCTTCAGGGCTCGATTATTTCAAGTATATTCATACTAGATTTTTTTCAAATTTTTAAAATGACATTTTATGTTATAAAAAAAGTATTTTTATTGTTGAACTCTCTTTAGCGGCGGCGCGCGCATGCCATAGCTCCCGCGCGGAGCCCTATTTTCAACGTCTAATTAAAATTTTAAATAATGGAGACAGAATTCCGGGAGTGAGGACTTTTTTATTAGAAATTTTCTCCTCTTTAACGAGCTTTTTTCAAAATTGCTTAAATGTTAATATTTTTTGAGTTATTAACAAAAAACGAAATATCATTTTTTTTTTCATCTTATTTTGTTAATAAAAATTACAATTTTTAATCTGCACCAAAATCCTTCAAAAATATTTTTCTAGAAGTGATTACGAATCGAATGAGTCATCGCTCATATTTTTAGGACCTTTATCTCTATTTTTGGGCTATATTGGGCTGGGCTGAGCTTCCTTGACCAAAATGCTAGTGGTTGCCAAGCTTGGTCTTTATGTTGCTGTAACACGGCACCCATTGCTGAGTCAGATGCATCTGTTGTAAGAGCAAGTTTGGCTTCGCAATCTGGGTGTGCTAACAAAGTCGCGTTACAGAGACTCTCTTTGGCGATTTCAAAGGCTTCCAGCGATTCCCCTACTAGGTTAACTGGATGGGAACCCTTGACTGAACCAGTCAACAAAGCATTTAATGGCCCCTGAATTTGTGCGGCGTTGGGCAAAAAACGCCTATAAAAATTCAGCATGCCTAAAAATCGTCTAAGTTGCCTGACTGTTTTGGGCTGAGGGAAATCCTTTATAGCCTGAACCTTGGAATCGAGCGGCTTAGTGCCTGCGGCTGAGATAAGGTAACCTAGAAATTGCACTTCGGATACGCCGAAAATGCACTTCGAAATGTTGACAACTATGCCATACTTCTTCATACGCTCGAAGAGAATATGGAGATGCTGTTCGTGCTCTTCCTCTGACCTAGAGAACACCAGAAAGTCATCAAGATAGCAATAACAAAAGTCTAGCCCTCGAGTCATCTCATTTACGAACCTTTGGAACGTCTGACCTGCGTTTCTAAGTCCAAAAGTCATGAATGGGAATTCGAATAGGCCAAAGGGCGTTGTTATTGCTGTCTTCTGGATGTCCTCAGTACTTACTGGGATTTGATTGTAAGCCTTGACGAGGTCGATTGTAGAGAAGACTGTACAACCTGAAATGCTATGAGCAAAGTCCTGGATGTATTTGATGGGGTACCTGTCCGGGATAGTTCGAGAGTTGAGAAGTCGATAGTCTCCGCAGGGGCGCCAACCGCTATCTTTCTTGGGCGCTAGGTGGAGTGGAGACGACCAGGGACTCTCGGATGGACGTGCAGTACCGCTGCTCAGCATCAGCTCAAACTCTTGCTTAGCAATTTTAAGCTTGTCCGGGGCTAACCTTCTAGGAGAACAAGAAATAGGTGGTCCGGGTGTTGTTCGTATGTGGTGTACCGTGCAGTGTGTCACGGAACGTGTTGTGCCTGCTGGTTTTACAATATCAGGAAATTTAAAAAGCAATGCATGATATCTGGTGTTGCCAGATGGAATTTTGACGGAATATACGTCGCTAGGCATATTAGCAATATAAGCTACAGATGAAAGCGAAGTCGTATTATCTATTAAGCGTTTGTTATGTACGTCTACAATCAGTTTGTAATGACTTAGAAAATCTACGCCTATAATTGCTTTTACAACATCGGCAACTATAAATGACTATGAAAAACTACGCCTTAAGCTGAGATCTAACTTAAGTTCTACAGTACCATAGGTCTCGATGATACTTCCGTTGGCTGCAGAAAGTTGGAAGGTGGTCTTGGCTCGTCGTTCACGCAGCGCAGATCGGGGGAAAACGCAAACATCGCTTCCGGTGTCCACCAAGAATTGGACTTTCGAGCTGCGGTCTGTGACGAAGAGGCGACCAGTGGATGGTAGGCAGTCGTCAGTCACCATTATCGACCGCCCTGTGCATTTCCCGAGTTCTTGAAGTCACACGGCTTGATACATTTGCGCGCCTTTGCTCCAAATTTGCTGTGGTACCAGCACAGGGGATACTTCCGATAATTCGAGTTTGACCTGCTCGATGACCTGTGCCGGCTACGGTCTCTCGGACGATCGTGATTACGAGACTGACGATTAAGCCCCATGGTCAGGTTCTGGACAGCTTCCTTCAGTTCAGCTATCTCTAAAGCCATGGTCTGTGTACTTGGGCCTGGAACGCTTGCTGCTGCGGTTTGGAGGGTAGGCGACACGATGTCCTGGACTCTGTCTGCCAGGTCTGCGAGGACTTCCAGTGGGCTGGCTGATTGGGAAGCCAACAACGTTTGGATGTTGCTCGGTAGACGGCTACTCCAGATTGTCTGCAGGAAATCGTTTGGCACCGATGGTCCAGCCAAACTTTGTAGATGGCGCAAAAATTGGGATGGCTTTCTATTCCCCAATTCTTCATGCATGAGAAGTTGATGCACCTTCTTCTCGCGGGACGCAGAAAGGCGCTTAATTAGCTCTTGCTTCAGCTTCTCGTATTTATTCGAAGTCGGTGGGTTCGTTATAACGTCCTTTACTTCCTTCGAATATTGCGTTTCTAAATTACTTATTACGTAATAAAATTTCGTCGTGTCCGAAGTAATATTAGAAATGGCAAATTGTCCCTCTATCTGAGCGAACCAAATTTCGGGCTCTTTGGGCCAAAACGGTGGTACTCGTATTCCCACACGACAAATGTCGGATGATGCAATGGAAACGCGCTCTCGTCTTTGTTGCTTGCTTAGACCTTGCCGTGCGCCGCCATTATCTGACACGTTCGATTTTGCAGTATCACTGTCACTCATGATTATAGTCTAGTACTTGCGTTTATCCTGAGCGTCTCCAGAAGGGGTCACCAGTTGTGGTGGAGGTGGTGATGAGGTAAATAAACTCACGTAAACAGCTGTGTATAGTCCTTTAATTACTTGCACCTGCCACTACGTCACAATATTGTTTTTGACACAGAAGGAAAACGATAATAAGCACAAGCAGTACAAGCACAAGAAAATCAGTCAAGTGATAGTTTAAGAAATTAAGAAACGAGCGTTTTGATTAAGCCAAAGCTATGTAACAAGCACAGTATCCGCGTCGCATAAGCATATTTAACAGACTGGTCAAGCGAGCGGGCGAGGCGTGCGTCAGCGCCGGCGGCCAGCCGGCTCACGGACGCGCTCCTCGCACTTGTATGCTCCGTCTCATTGACGTCACCGCGGTCAGTTGTCGTGCGCGGCTCCTTAATACTATGACGGCACGGCACGTAATCCGTACGGCTTAAATTAATGTTATGTTATTTGTATAAATGTAATTGTATTAGTGTTTAGTGTTAATATTAATGTTGTATGTATAATTTTGTATATAGTAAATGTGTAAATAATAATTTCTTAAATGTAAATATAAGTTTTTAATGTAAAACATAATACATTTTAATAGAAATGAGTAGGAGGATCCCTACACTAGCATCAGTGGCACGCGTAATCTACCTGATGGGCTCCGAATCATTAACATTGCATTCTTTTATATAGAAGAGAGGCAAATGAGCTGGAGGTGTACCTGATGGTAAGCATACACCACCGCCCATAAACATCCCAGTACGAGAGGTCTTGCAGTTCTATTATAGAGTACGTTTTAGAATAAACATATTTAATAAAATATATTATTTTTAGGAAAATAACCTCTTTGCCTAAACCTACTAAAGGTAATCACAGAGTTTTTATATGCAAAGTATACAGCGATAATTTTTCTACAGATGATTATGCAAATTTCGTCAAGAGTTGTATAGTGGTGAGTATGTTGGTATTTTATAGTTGGTATTTTATAGTTGTATTGAAGAGTTGCAAGAAGGTGCAATTACCCCTGCTATAAAAGAAAATACATTTTACGATTAAGTTTGTGTTTGAATAAAAACTATGGGCGTGTGAAACAACATTCATCACAGTCAATAATATATGTACATGTATAGTTCCATATCAGTTAATAATAACAAAATAGGGTCCACCCCGATTTTTTCACAACAAATAATTGTATAACACCTAAAACTTAATTTTGAGTAAGTTCAAGTGTCTTATCATAAACTTGAGATGTTTGTTCTTATTATCTTAACATTATTTTGAACAACATTTTTTAATCTTTATCCTCAAGTGGACTTAAACAAATTAAGTTAAAATTATCCTGAACACAATTTCTTATTCACTTGTGTTTACTATCTATCGTTACAAACGTTCCTTGATTTGTTTTACTTTTTTTTAAATTAAAATCATTAAGTTTTACGCATTCGGCACCATATGAGTATGGAAACTGCTTTAAGAGCAGTGGTATTGCTGCAAGAGGGAGAATCTCAGCGATCAGTAGCACTACGCTTATGTGTATCGCGGCGAGCTATCTGAAATGCTTGAGAACGCTACCAGGAGACTGATAGTGTTGATAGAAAAAGCGAGTCAGAAAGAACGCGGGCCACAACTTTTATACAATAAAACAAATAGGCCATAACAAGAACCGATATGTTCATTTAACTGCCCATTTAAAGAGCATGTTGTTACTGCTCGTGCTTTACAAAACCCACATAAGCAAGTCAGGGGTACACGATTAAGTGACCAAACGATCCATGTAGCGGCTCAAACAATCACAAACGCTGCAAGAAAAAATAATAAAAAATGGACAAAAATAAATAATAAATAAATAAATATTCACGGGACAAATTACACTTACTGATCTAACCCCAAAGTAAACAAATTATTTGCTTGTGTTATGGGTGTCAGTCAGAGATACTAATACATAGAAATACTTATATAAATACTTTTACATACATAATAAACACCCAAACCCGAAAATACAAACATTTATGCTCATCACACAAATGCTTGTCCCCGTCGAGGATCGAACCCGAGCCCCGTTGATTGCGTAGTCAGGGTCTCTAACCACTCGACCAACGGAGCGGTCAAAAAAAAAAAACAATAAATAGAAAAATGAAGTTCAAAATAAAAATATCCGTCCACTATTCCTCGCTCTCGACCATGGCTTTCACGGCGGTCGGAAGCGAGAGATCAGCCCCGATAGCATTGCGTAGGACACGCCGCTGCACTGCCCAAGAGAAATGTTCGCGAAAGTCCCAGCGGCTCATAAAGCTCACATAACCCAGGTGAGCGAGAGAGAGGACGGTTAACTGAAGCCAATATAGTAGTTTTGCCTTGGCCCGCAATGAGCCCCGATCTCAATCCAATCGAATATCTGTGAGACCAATTAAAAAGAAATTTAAAAGAAAGTCATAGTGGAGTAAATAGTCTAGCAATGAACTTACAAATGCATTAAAAACCTGTTGGGAGCGTATATTTTAAGAATACATCACCCATCTGATTGAAAATGTCCCAAACAGGCTTAGAGAGTGCGTACGTAATCCAGAATGACCCACCCAAGACACCCCTGTGTAACCATCAATATTAAATCACAACTTGTAAAGTTCGAATTTTTAAAGATAAATTTTATTTTTTCATTTTTTTGTGTATATTTTTTTTAAATTATTTACTTTGAATAAGTAATAAAACTTTACTTTCTAACTATATCTGTCCATAAAAACTACAAAAAATATGAATTTTAATTTTTTCATTCTTTCAGGCGGAAATAAAAATGGGCCCTATTTTGTTTTGAGTAGTTATAATATATAGATGCAGATGCACCTCCCTGAAAGTAAACCTGCGGTAACCATGTGGCTCTCGACCTTCTGATTTACTATTTAATGAAATAATTTAGAATATGCATGTATTACATATGTACGTGTTCTAAATTATTCCATTTAAGTAGTAAATCAGAGCTCTATTCTTGATTCATTTTTGTTTGTCACATTAGAACCTCTGTGATTCACTTTATTACTTCGGGGTTACACTTGGAATCATGTGGTTTGCTGATGACACTTCACTCTTATTTAATGTGAAAAAATAAGTAAAATGACAAGGCAACCTTACTCATTACTGCCGCAATAGTGTCAATAATTTTCACTGTTGCTTTGGGGTCTTAGGATAAGGCAACTAGTAATCTTATTAAGTTAGCATTACCACCTGCCACAATATTATCAACGTACCAATTACATCTTGGTTATAACAAACCTCTGTTTTACTTTTATGATTTAATACAATTATGCTTAGAGCATGATAAGAACAAAAAAAATGTTTTAGAAAATATACTTTTTCTTTTTGAGGTAATTGGTATATTAACATAAACTTTACAAAATTGTCAAATTTTAGCTTTTAGCATTTTGGCGCTAAGGAAAATATTCCAAGGCTTATTTAGAATAACTAGCTATCGCCCTCTGGATAAAATTCAACTATAATTATGTGACTCCGATTACACCCTATAAATATTTTTTTACCCTTAACACATTAAAAAATATAAAACTCTAGCGAAGCCTGAATCAACTGCTAGTATATTATAAAATATGTTTTATAACTTTAGTCGTCAGTATGCTTAAGCAAAGACAATTAAAGGAAAAAAGGTCAATTTAAGTTTAAAAAATGTTATATTCATAAAACTTTTTAATTATGCGTATAATCGCTCATTCAATCACATCGACCATAGTCGATATGACTTAAAACGTGAGAGTGGATGAGAAATAATGAGCGCTGACTTAAGCACACTTAATTTTAATAATTAAACCATTTTTCTATTTAAATTTAAGAATATGACGTGACAATTTAACGGTCCCATGGAACTAAAATTTTGTACTTAATATTATGTTTAACAGGGGGCAGAATACATAAAAATCTATGATTACCAAGATGGTGGGCGATTAGTGCTGGATTTTACTGAGGTAAATATTATGGAAGTAGCTTCTAAAATGGACCTCATTATCACTAGACAATGCACTTCTCTGTTACTTGTAAGTAAAAATTTATTTATTTATTTAATACTTTATTGGACATAGAAAGTTGCATAAAAAGAATCTTCACGCCCGTATCCCCGCAGATTTAGTTAGAAGTACAACCAGTGCACTCACGATTAGCCGAAGATACTCTCTCCCACAATGTGACGGTGGCAAGCCTATCGTCAACCAGGCCAAAAAATTTGTGTTATTTTGTATTTATTTTTCAAATATTTTTTTCCATAACATGTTTGCCATTGTAGTTTCTGTCAACTAACAACAGCTTGAATTCACATTTTATTCATAAAACTGTATTTTTTATTTTACTTTGCAGGAACTACGCGCTCGTAAACACTTACAACCCGTACGAGTTAACTTGAGACTCGGCTGGAATGCGACTCCCTTCCCGACTTCCCGCGCCGCGTTTAGCGTTGGCCTTTCACGCTCAGTACCGTTAGCATCTTCTTTACTTCGGTACTTAGTTTGAATTAAATTCCATTATTTTATTAATTTTGGAAAGGTACCTAGCAATATTTGTAAATTATTCAAAACATTCAAAGAATTAAAATTCGAAAAATTAAATACCCCGCTCGAAGACTGAAATTTGATTTTGCGCACCGTACATTGAAAATGACGTCATCGGCTTAGGTCTCAATTTAATTCGTACGGGTTGTATAGTTAAAATAATAAATGAATTTCTAGCGATACTGAATCTCGATTTAGAATCTTAGGTCAGCTTAGATATCACGATTGTTATTGCTATGATAGTAGTTTAGTACTTTCGGTATTTAGCGGGATGAAGCCATGCTTCACCTCTTGAAGCAGCTACGTTACTATTAGACTTTGATGTAATTTTTGTGATAAGATCACGAGATTCATTTGTGATATACAAAAAGTTTGTCTGAAAATTTTACCTTTTCTTTTACAATAAAACAAGTACATTGCACATACGAAAGGTATAGGTCATGTTTTTTTGTACAAAGTAAAATTATTAATGTGTCCAGGGTACCAGGGTATAATTACTTAAAAGTATTTATTAGAATCCTTAATTTGAGCACTTTATAACTATGATCCTTAAATAAGTACATTAAATTTCAAATTCCATTACTTTACATCCCAGTACATAAATAAAAATACAAACACTAAAAATCAATTTGAATACTTCCGCAGACTTTCACAGGAACATCTGCGATGACACTGAAAGGGAAATAAAACAGCAATGTAATAAATGGAATTAATTTACTGTTAAGTAACGCGTTAATCTATAAAATACATACATTAAACTACATACGTAAAACCGTCAAGGGATTTCATTCGTGTCAGTTCGTGTACCCTTTGCAAAATATACTATTGAGCAATTTATAAAAAGCCAATTCGCTGTCATCGTGATTACAAGGTTTTAGAGTTCTGCTTGTTCTATTAGGGTTTAGTTTTGAGACATAGGTAAGGCACCTATTTTTACTACAACAGCACTAACGAGTTTCACTCTGGTTTTGCAGTTTCTTGAGATTTTAAAACCGATAAATTTTTCTTTCACTTAGAAGGATTTCGTTGTTGGGTTTGAGTTTTTAGAATTTTAAAATTATCTTAGTTTACTCGTATATTTTTTAATAAAATAATGAAAGTACAAGAGAATACAACACAATTATACAGCGAGTAGCAAAAATTTGTCCGATCCCCGACGATTAATCTATTTATATCTATAAAATTGGTATAACGCGTCTTTTATGTGGAAATGTTTTATACTCTTTCTATAAAACATTTCCGTATTAGAAGAATGTTATCCTATCGGCTATTGTTTTCTGTATGCTATTACGCGAAAAGACAGCTTCTCTGATGAATAGAGTACGCTCTATTCATCAGAGAAGCTGTCTTTTCGCGTATAATGGTATAAAAGCCACAAAATTACATTATTGCTGTATAGATAGTATCTTAAACAAAATACTTACCATAAGCAAAGTAAAACGTTTTTCAAATTTACAGATAAAAAGTATTATTTTCCAACAAAAAGGACGCAAAATATTTTGCTACATCTATTCAACCAAACAAATAAAACATTAATTTAACGAACAAATAATTTTCTTACTTTGAGATTAGATCCATTTGTGTAATTTGTCCAGTGATATTATTATTTACCTTATTAATTAACCTTCGACGCAAGAAAGGGATGTTATAAATTTGGCCGTTATTAATGTGTATCTGTGTGTCTGTCTATGACATCCTAGCTTTTTGCTAACCGATGCTGAACCAATATCCGATAAATCGGAGAATCGTTGTGAACTAGAATGTCCATGCGATTATTTGCGCCTGCCCTTCAAAAATCAGCGTGATAATGTTTTTATTGTTTATATTATTTCTTTATTATTGTCGCTTCAGGTTATTGTCAAATCTAATAAAGAATTAAATCTCATATTTCCTCAAATAAAATAAGTATTTGTTGTATATAGTTATGTTTAAATAATTAGATGGTAAAAAATGTTTCTATAGTCTTCGAATTTTCGGCAGTTTCGTGAGAGCTTAGACAAGTCTGTTTGTGTGTTGTTGGATGTAGTTCTTGTAATGATGTTTTTTTATAGAATAAACGGGAGCAGGAGCCTCACCACCACCGCCCATGGACAGCCACATCATCGAAAATCTTGCAGCTGTAGAGTATGCTTTTTTCGTGAAGATCCCTAAGTCGTATCCGTTCGGAAACACTCCCGCCAGTAATAGATTCCACAGAGAAGTAGTGCGTGGCAAAAAGTGCCTAGAGAATCGCACGGTTGTAGATTTCCAGACACCGAGGTGATGTGGATGGAACTTTGAATTTTGCTGCGATGTCCGATGATGAAACTCAACAGCAGAGATCAATTCAAACAGTTTGTCAGAACATTTTCTATGATAGATGCGGTAAAAGTTGACCGCCCCTTTGGTCTAGTGGTTACCGACCCTGACTACGCAATCGACGGGACTCGGGTGCGATTCACGACGGGGACAAGCATTTGTGTGATGAGTATAAATGTTTGTATTTCCGGGTTTGGGTGTTTATTAAATATATTCTAATATTTATATATTTATTTCTATGTATTAGTATCGTTGACTAACACCCATAACACAAGCAAATTATTTGCTTATTTTGGGGTTAGATCAGTAAGTGTAATTTGTCCAGTAAATATTTATATTTATATTAAAAATGCTAAGGGGACTTAAATCTCTGCGTAAAGCCAAGAAGTCAAGCCAAATGAAGATAGCCTGGTCGTCAACGATTCGAACTGCTCTATGCTGAATGCGATCAAGAAGAAAAAGCTGATACTGCGGAGATCCCACCCAGAGGTGAGAACAGTGCTCCATGTGAGGGCGAATTTGCGCTTTGTAAAGTTGCAAGCGATGAGCCGGCAAGAGTATGTCTCGCTCTACTGAGCACATCGAGCTTTATTGAGGCCAGTTTAGCCTTGTCTTCCAAATGATCACAGAAATGAACGTTGTTCAGCATGTCAACGCCAAGAATTCCAATATTGGCTGAGGCTGTCAGGAGAGTGTTCTCAAAACTAGGTGATACGACAAAGGGTGACTTTTAGCGGTGAACGCACATAGCTGTGTCTTCCTGGAGTTAAATTGGACTAAGTTAAGTCGACCCCATTCTGAGATTTTGTCGAGCTGAGTCTCGATTTCAGACACTAGCTTTCCCAATTGTTGTATTCCCGGAAAAGTATCACTAGTGTTGTCATATGCTTAGCAATAAATGTTAATAATTCGCGACATGTCATTGCTGTGTAGAATAAACAGTGAAGGCGATAGCACGCAGCCTTGCGGAACACCAGCACTAACAAATTTAAAGTCGGAGCACGCACTGTCGACAACGACCTTGATGCTCCGATCAGCCAAAAAACTGGTGATCCACCTGCATAATTCCTCGGCCAACCCATAAAAAGGAAACTTCGAAAGAAGCGTTCTGTGCCATACCCTATCAAAGGCCTTCGCTATGTTTAAACTAACAGCCAATGCCTCCCCCTTGGACTTAACTGCCTGCGCCCAGCGATGTGTTAGGTATACTAAAAGATCACCAGCTGATTGACCGCGACGGAAACCATACTGGCGGTCACTAATCAGCTGGTGCTCCTCTAAATACTTCAAAAGCTGGCAGTTAATTATCTTCTCCATGATTTTGGAGAACAAGGGGGTAATGTTCATCGGCTGATAGTTTGACGGATTCGAGCGATCACTTTTTTTACGAACAGAGTGCACTAAAGCTGTCTTCAACGATTTCGGTACTACACCAAGTGAGTAAGAGAGCTGGAACAGACGCATCAATACCGGTGTCATCTCCGGACCACATGTTTCAGGCACTATCGGAGAGATGCCATCCGACCTAGATGACTATAGATGTCCAAGGAAAACAGTGCTTCACACACTGATGACTGATGAAATATTGCTATCACACTGCGGGGTGAAAGGCGGTGTGTTTTTTTGGTCATCTAGAGCCGAGTTAGCCGCAAAGAATGAGCCCAGGAGATGGGGGTTTTTCCTTTGCAGTATGGGCCAGAGAATCATCTTCTCTGTGCAGTGATGATAGGGAAGGCTGACAAAAATTTCCTAAGGCAGCCTTGGCGAAAAACCAAATCGCACGGGTCCCCGAAGGAAGGCAAACTAATCTCTTACCAATCCTGCCAATATGCTCCGATTTTGCCTTGGCGATGACTCTTTTGAAGGACCTCGAGGCGTTGTTATACTCCTTTCGTAAGGCGCTGGTTTTTTCATCACATGATGCCGATGCAGCAGCTCAGGCCCGGTAGCACTCCTGATTTGGCCGCGAAGCTCTCTTGCAATGGCGACCAAACCAAGCCTGAAACTTGCCGCCGTTGGGAACTGCAGAGAACAGAATGTAAAGTTCCATACCCTGTAGCACTACACTAGCATCAGAGTCAGCAATGATATCCAGATCATCTAACGAGAAGCACATTCACCCCCAAGGATAGGATGCAAAGGACCACATTCCGTCCCAATCTGCAGACTTAAAATGCAAAACACGGCGGCAGCCCACAAAAGCAGGCCGTGACAGGCGCGTAACCGGCACTTTGGCCAGGATCAGGCAGTGGTCAGAGGAACTGATAGGGACTTCCACGAATACTTGATCAGAGAGAAGTCAGCAGAACGTCCAACATTGAAGGTGCATGGTCATCTGGAACTCGCGTAGGTGAAGTAACCAGTATTGTATTTATTTATGTTTCTGTTAACTAAATGTTTCCCAAGATCATTTTAAATTATTGTTATAAAATTACTCATGGTTTAAATTAATTTACAGGAAGGCTATGGATTGAGATTATTAGGCTTACATTTGATCACAGATTCAAAATTAGTAAGTGTTATTGTAAATATATTGAAGGCTGTAATCGGTCCTAAGCTTGCTGAGCGAATCTTTGTCAATAAAAATGTGATTGAACTTCATGACTATATTGAAAAAGAAATATTACCACAAGAATACGGTGGAGATGAACGATCTTTTGAAGAATTGTGTGGTAAATATTAATAAAATGTAAAATTCATTTTATTAAAGTTTTAGTATTCGTTTCTTGTGTCTACCCCATTTGAAAATTATTTGCTTGCCTTAATGTTAAGTATACATTATATTTTAAGATAACAAACAAGCAGATGGGTCTCCTCATGGAAAATATCAACCATCGCCTATAGACACTAAAGATGTTAATGGTGCGTTGCTATGTTGTGGCGAGTTCTTATGTCATATGCATAAATTTACCGGCTATCTTACACTCCAAACCGGGACATGACAGTGACAAGCATTGACGCTATTGCGGCAGAAATAGGCAAAGTGGTGGTACCAGACCCGGGCGAGACAATGCAGAACTCTACCATCTAGTAGCCACGATGTTAGTGACTCGTATAGCCAATCGGTCGCCTTTTACGACCTGCCTAGCAGAGTGGCAGTTAGCCTATTCTTCAAAGGAGCCCGGGACCAACACGGCATAGATCGCAAAAGCGAGCGGTTGACTTACCGTGTCACTTGCATCGTTGACTTTTACATTTTTTACAAAATGATGGTTTTGCAATATCTTGTCCAGGCTAGGTACCACCGATAAACCTATTCCTGCTAACTGCATTTTTTTGAGCATCAGTGTTCAATTACAAAATCCTTGGGAGGGCTCTGAACGGACAACTTATACTGTCTCAATGTCGCTAGACATGGAGGCACAAGGCAGTACCTTCATAGGTACCAATTGGCGGACTTCCTAGTCGGTTCCTGTAACCTGAAAAAAATTAAAACAGTTGTTTATATTCTTTTGGAGTTTCCTAGGTTTACCGTAGAATGCTATAAGATGGAATGCCGTATCGACGGCATCTTGACTTATATAAGGGAAATAGTGGGAGATAAAGCTATTTCAGATCTATTACTCAAAGTCGCGCGCCATGTCATGAGGAAGGCAGCTAAGGCCAATAGATCCAATGCAGTTGGACAAGTTACCAGTAATATACATATATGAACTCAGGTATTTTCTATCGCGGGAACTTTAACGGAAAAAATAATTAATGAAACGTATTGACAGATAGGTTTATCTACATTTTACCTATACGTTATATAGATATGTAGATTCCTAATGATTTCAAGTTGCTGCATCAACAAAAGTAGCAGAGCATGCAGTTTATTCATATGAAAAAGAACAGCATCAGTATTTATCACTGTCATATTTCAACTTTGTTAAAGTGTATTTAAAAATGTAAACTTATGCATGTAGCATTATATCTTAGCCATATGCTTTGATACGTGCCAATAACATTTTTGGTACGTGTAGCTCTACAGCATGGTTGTTATCTTAATGAGAAAATTATGTTTACTGTCAAACCAACTTCTTATATATATGTATACAGCGATAATTTTTATAATATTCACTATTTTTGACATTTTTTAAGAGCAAATATGTATAATCAATATCTTTCCATCTTTTAAGATTAAATCCTCTTCACATGGATTATAACGCATCATTGACATCTTTGGTATCTATTCCTGATAGTTATATCTTTCAATCAGAAGAACCATCTTAATAAAAGCTTGTTCTATAATATCAAAATAAGTATTATGCCTTGCTACATAAGGGAATAATTATATGTTTGATTTTAACAGGGGCTTATACATTTACAACTTTCCTAAAATGAAAGAGACAAGCTAACCCACGCAGCTTATTTAGAGTTACACGTCATTAACATAATTTTTCATTCCCTATTTCAACCCCTTAGTAAGAAATAAACAAATGTAGCTTATAAATAAACAATAAATAAATAAATAAAAAATGAATATTGCTGGGCAAATTACACGAATTGATCTAACCTCAAAGTAAACAAATTATTTGCTTGTGCTATGGATGTTATTCAACGATACTAATATATACTACACACACTATAAGTTTTCCGTAACTTAAAAAAACAACATGTTATAACCAAATGAAATTTGGTACACAGGTAGATGGTGACCTGGAATAGCATATAGGCTACTTTTTATCCCGGAAAAAGTAAGTGGTCCCGCGGGATTTGCCAAAAACTTTTATGATGCAGCGGGCGGCACGCTGCAGTTATACAGTGGAAGCATAAAAAATTAATAAAAGACTCGCATTTGTAAATGCTTACAGCTAACCGTGTTAGTCCGGGGCTCCTTATGAGAATAGGCCAACTGTTGTCCTGCCAGGCAGTACGTAAAAGGTGACCGATGGGCTATCACTACCATTGTGGCTACTAAGTGGTAGAATTCTGCATTGTCTTGCCCGGATCTGGTACCACCGCCTTACCTGTTCTTACCGCAAAAGCGTGAATGCTTGTCACTGTCGTGTTCCGTTTTGGAGGGTAAGGTAGTCGTAAATTTATGCATGTGACATTAGACCTCGCCACAAGATAGCAACGCATCACTGTTGATTCTTTCTATCAGGAGATCCATCTGCTTCTTTGCTATCTTATGATATTAAAATATACCTACAGTTCTAAACTTTAACGCAATGATAAAAATGGAAGAAAAACAGAACATTTCCTGCAAAGCAGACTCAATTTAATCTTGGTTATTTTATACTTGCCTGCTTTAGGCACCCCATGAGCCTACAATAACATTGCGCAATACTTTTATTTTGCAGTAATATTGAATACCCCCTTCGACTCTAAACGTTCAATAAATTCACTCAATAAAATTGACAAACCAGTCTGATCAATATTTTCGAGCGAGCAACATGTCTGACGACGAAGTTTTGCCGGCAACCTTACTGGTGAATTCGTTAAATAAATCTCTGTACAATTGTATATACTTAAGTAAAAATTCCCGTTCTTTATCTTTTATAGCATTCTTGCTCGCCATTTTGCTTAAATTTATGACACGACCATATATTAAACAACACCATGTATGACCGAACGCGATTGCTCCAAACTCTGATGTGAAAAATATTGTGCAATATTAAGCCTATACAGTGCAAGGAAAAATATTGAACAATAAAAATTAAACCCACTCAATCTTTCGTTCAATCTTTGTAAAATCTTCAATATTAACCCTAAACAGTCAATAATATTGCACAATACGTAATATTGCGCAATATTATTGTAGGTCTATAGGGGCACCTTAGTTGAATATAAATTTTGTGTTTCGAAAATTCGTTTCCTCGTGGAATCTATAGGTATAAAAAATCTATAAAAATGAATCGCCAAAATTTTTGTACGCAGAATTATCTAATTTCAGGCATTCATTAAATTGGATAATTATTTTTTGTCGTGTTTAGGAGATAGTCAGGTTTAATTAAAAGAAAATATTTTAAAAAATCATGGGAAAATATAAAAAAATATTAAAATATGCAAAGTGAATTAGTAAGGCAAGAGATATTGGGAGAGCATATACAATTGGTTACATTAAATAATGGTCTAATCATTTAATTGTGTTTCTGAAATTGTACACGGTAGATTTTTTATCAACTTTTCAGTAGGAAGACCACTCGTTCGAAGCCGGGATAGACAACTAGTATATAAAATATAAAACTACTTATGACGCAGCGGACTGCTGGGTAAATACTAATTAATACTTGTTTTATTTTAGAACTCTGGATAAAAACGCTTTCGTCTGAAAAACATTTAGACCATTTAGAAGATATGATGAGCGCCACTATTGATGAGTCCTGCAGACCATTGGACAAATTTAATGATACGTATGCTGGTATGCCTGGCACGTTCAGGGCATTAAAAGTAGATTGACAACCTGTTAAATACTGTATTTTTTAAATATTAATAATAAAATATCCAGATTGGTGCTGGTGACATGTTTATAGGGCTATAAAATTGTTGTTAGGTTTTAAAAACGAGTTTAATTTAAATTTACTGGTCAATGTATCTTTTATAAAACCCTTACAAGTGATGTATAATATTTTATTAATTTAAGACCTCAATAAAATAAGTGTTTTTCATTTGAATATCTATAATTTGAATGTGTTCACAGAGAGTTTGTGTTCAAAGTACGTCTCTCAAAACTGCAACCTATATTAAAATATTTTTTTATTTAAAAAAATAAATAAATACATTCTTATTTTTTAAAATAATGTTATATTTAACGATGCTTTATTATTTCTTTTCTCTATTGCATATATACCTTGAAATTTCAAGCATAAATGAAGTAAACCAATATCGAATATCCATTACAGCCAAACGATAAATAAATATAATATTTTGATATAATAATAATAATAATTCTATCTTTTAATTTTAAATAGAGATTGATGAGATTGGCCCAAAAAGGCTACAAGAATATAGCGTTAGCCAAAATTATTAAAATTTTAATCAAACTATTGTATAAAATGCAACAAAAATGAGAGTATTTATTACTATAGTCGAAACTTACAACATAGAAAGCTGTACAAACAAGTACTATTATGTATCTCTATTAGTATCATCTTGAAGAAACAAAAAAGGTGTAATGTATTTAAACTGCGAACAAGTAACAAATATTTTAATGTAAACAAAAGTTTTTTGTCTTTTAACTTTATGTGGTTAAAATGAAATAATCTTCATGATGAGAGATGCAAAAATGTATTATTTCTATGTTGGCGATATTATATTGCAGCGTGAATTACTTAAAATAGAATATAATAATTGTGAATTCAAGTAGGTAATATTAATCTGTAAATGATTTTAGTGAATTTTAGCATTATAACAAGTGTCTGTCATAAATTCACATTTGAGAAGAAATTAATAATGTATTACAATACAGTAAGCAGCTATCATCACGTGTTGCGTTTGAGGCCAAATTTGTATGAACCCTCGTCATTCTCCTTTAGTTACATTCTAAGATTTGTGCTATATCATACTTTACAAAAATATGTTGTATAAAACTATGCAGTTTAAAAATACCTGAGAGCTTAGAAGCTGGTTGACAAATATATATTGAATATATCACATACTTGTCTTATTAAAAAATTATACCAATAAAAAGTATAGATATATCAAGACATATCAAGTTCAATGAAAATGATATGAAAAGATTATTAACTCCGCCTGTTAATCGAAATTCATAAATTTATTTAATGATCCAAATGTCCATTGCATTTAATAACCCGAAGACAATTGCTACTTCCCAACCTAACCGTGACTGGTAGTTTTACTTGGTTTATTAGCTCTTAACTATTATTCTTTTATAATATTTAAGACCTAATTGGAACCAAATTCGAGATGATAAAAATCCTCGGTTGAATTAACTTACCATTACATTATACTATTTATTTCATGAATTAACTTTCAAATTATAAGTGCGTTAATGCTTGTCACTGTTGTGTTCCGGTTTGGAGGGTAAGGTAGCCGGTAAACTTATACATGTGGCGTAAGACCTTGCAACAAGATAGCAATGCACCATTTACACCTTTGTTGTGTATAGACTCTTTCCATCAGGAGACCTTACTGCTTGTTCGCTATCTTATGAAATAAAAAAGTGATCTTTTCGTATCTTGTGCGATAGAGGCTAGCCGATTTGGCTAATCTTACAGGATCTCGGATTCAAACCACAGGTAAGTCCACATTAGTTTCATCTAAGGACTTCCATTGCATACGGTTGAAGGCAACTAGTATCTAGTGAATCCCTGCAATCTTCACCAGGTCATCTGTCCATCTGGTAAGCGGCCGTCCTACGCTGCGCTTGTTGATACGTGGTATCCATTCAATAACTATTCTCACCATCGTCCGTTCAATATCCGAGGTATCCCATCTATTCTCGACCCTGCCTATTGCCACTTCACTTGGCTGCCCCGCTTGGATTTGCCGATGACTTTCGCTCGTTTGCTGTTCAAACGTTTCTGATTCAATCTCACAAAAAACCCCAAGCATAGTTTGCTGAGCAACTCCGAGCCTAATTAAGAGTTCCAGTGTTAGGGACCACTTCTACGTGCCTAAGGTCGTCACTGGTTACACGCACTTAATTTACTTTCACTTTTAAGCTTTTAGGCTTTTAGGCTTAGGCTTCACTTTTAGGCTTTTACACGCACTTAATTTACTTTCACTTTTAACCCTCCCATTTGGAGCGTTTGTTTGTTTGGTAGATATAATCTCCAACACCTTCGAAAATCGAGTCTCCAACCGATATTCTGGTGGGCGAAACATGGATATTCGAGACGATCATCCTTTTATCATGTTCATTTGAAAGCTCACCTATTGGAAGACATAATTAGGGCATTTGAGCATTGAGCTGAGCCATCCAAACTTGAGTTTGCTATGAGTACAATAATGTCAGCAAGTTGAAAAAAAGTTAAGTACTCGCCATTTCTCTTGATGCTCATTTTTATACTTTGCTTTGTTCCAATATGTTCATTTTATCACCAAAATTTGCTTGTTGACATTGCAAATGAATTACTTAGTAAAAGAATATTTCGCAGTGTCTATCTGAGAAACATTTATAAGCACGGGATTTACAGCAAGAACATTTTTAAGGATTTTAAGAGTTTGGAGGCCACACAAATTTCCGCTTGGTGGCGCTACTGAGTGTGTCAAACGTAAATTCTAAGTCAGAATTTTAAGTTAAATATTAAGAATCAACAAAATTTTATTTTAAGCATCCGAGCGCAGATGGCTTCAGCCTGGACCTAGAGAAATAGTGATGAGATTATACAATGTCATCGTGACATATATAGTAAAATGGCGGCATTGGAATGTTCTTAGATTTCGAAAAAGTGTTCTGGCGGAATCTTAGCTCAGATTTCTGACTAACTTAGATTTCTGAGTTAAAGTTTTACTAAACACACATATTATCATTTGACAATAATTGTAAAAAAATATACCTCCAGAGAGAGTATTCCTAAGCGACTGACGGTTAAAAATGTACTCACAAAATTCTGCTTGTTTGAAATGTCAACGAGTGTCACTTGTGTACTTATAGTAATCCAGCCACGCACACTAGCGTAGTTGGTGTGCCCAATCTTAATTTTTTGTTATCCCTGCTTTCAATATAAAAAGTGAAGGTTTAAAGTAAACATTATACGTCTGTATTTAATTTAAATATATACAGTTATAAAGAACGCGTATAAATTATTACACGGTTTGGAAGTTGAAGAAGTGGAGTTGAGAACTTGGAGTTTTTGCAGGAAATGTAACTTAAATTTAACATGCAAAAAATCAGTAGGTAGGTGTAAGTAAATAAATACATCATGCTTATTTCCATGCGAGAGTAGATGTTTTGGTTATTCGGGATGAAAATCGATCTTTAATTTATTCAAATTAACTTTTATAGGTGCTTTTGGCGAGTTGACATTTACAGAATTACTGTCAGATCAAAATACAGCCCTATACTGAGTTGATCCGGCGGAAGAAACTTAGCGAGATAGTCTTGTCTTTTTTTATTATTATTATTATTATTATATAATTTCATAGCACGATCAATTTCAATAGTAAAAGAATACTTTATTACAATATTTCATCAAAATCGTTAGAGCTGTTTTGGAGAAACAATTAAATATACGAATCACTCGTTTAAAGCATAGAATTTGGTAATAGCTAATTCCAGACATTCTAATCTTCTTAATAATTTAAGATTTTACATTACCCTTTCATACACAGTTTTGTTTTAACACATTTTTAAATTGCTTACTGGTACATAATAGATTTTTTATACCATCCGGCAGTTTTAACTGTAGCAATATAGTAGTATAACGTATTCTATGAAGACGAGATGCATGCTCCACAAGATTGTTTTTGTTCCTTGTATTTAGTGAGTGTACATTATCACTTTTTTTAAACTAAGAAATGTTTCTATTGTGGACATATTATTGAAAGTTCTCATATACAGGTTACAATATTATTTTTTTTGAATTTTTCTTTCAGGGAAACCATAGGGTAAAGATTATTGGTTCGTCTTATAGCTTTTTCTGCAAAACAAATATAGCTTCTATTTCAGCAGAACTTCCCTACTAAAAGATCTCATATATGAAATAGTGCGGTGGAATTAACTAACGTGCATTACTTACAATATTTACATCCATTTTCCAACTGTCAAATGAATAAGTGTCAACTGTCTATAAAGTCAATAAAAAAGTTTCAAACAGTGCTACCATTTTTAGGGATTTTCTCTTTTATATGGGAAACTATTTTCACTACAAAACCTGCCAAACTAAATTTGTTTGCTAACTAATTGTAATTTTAT
Source organism: Apodemia mormo (assembly GCA_036924255.1). Taxonomy (NCBI): domain Eukaryota; kingdom Metazoa; phylum Arthropoda; class Insecta; order Lepidoptera; family Riodinidae; genus Apodemia; species Apodemia mormo. Next base: position 18,685,557 of record JAUPFN010000020.1, read on the forward strand.
CTAGAGGCAAACCTAAAAACATGGTGGAGTCCACCAGGGTTAGAGTTTATAGACATAAGATAGCAAACAGGCAGATATGTTTCCTGATGGAAGAGAATAAGAAGACAACAATTACTTTTCCTTATGTAGGTGTTTAAAAACTTCGAAAAGTTTTGCAGCTTTCTCGGTACCTAGATTATTTCGTTCGTCGGAATGAATAAATCCGAATGTTGAAAACAGTCTTTTAACTCCAGCACTTGAAGCAACAGCGGTGAAAATCTGTGCCACTAAGTCTATTGTTTGGTGATTAATTTGGTTTTTTAATGACAGCCACCATTCAAGAGGACCGACGTGATTTAATACTTGATCTTCAAATAGAAAGTTATGAAAGGGATCTGCCATTTCCCTGTATTTTACAACATATGGCATCGCCTCCTTGTGATAAGTTTTTATAAATGATAAATCTTCACAAATATTTTCACTAGTGAGGCTTTCGCCCCTGTACTTTTGATGTAGTAAGTTTGCTGAAAAATAAGCTTTTTAAACCGGGCATTGAACGTACTTAAATCAGCCAATGGTTTGGGGGATAAGGTAGCCAGTAAACTTATACATGTGTCATTTAAGACCTCACCACAAAATAGCAACGCACCAATAACACCTTTGGTGTCTATAGGCTTTGGTTGACTCTTTCTGGTTTAAGAATTTAGGGGTTATTCCGATCTGTTACCTTGATGAATTCACCCTAGGGTAAATTCTGGGAAACATATGTCCTAAAATTTGCCCTATGCTAGGTTAAAATATGGAATTTATTTTGGATTCTTATTGCGATTTTTCACCCTAGGTACCTATTTTCAGCGTAGGTTTCAGCGTATCTATTTATAATACCTTTGATTTTTATAACATAAATTGATTGTTGTCGTTATATTTTGAACCCAGTTAAACTGTGCGGAGTAGCACCAACCGTGAGAGCCAAAAAAGCAAACAAAAGAACAGATTTTTTCACTACATATATTTTTCTATTACATTTACAATTTCAACCCAAAATTGACCAAAAGTTTGTACAGTTAGTCCTATTAACAATTTACGTAGTGGTGATGGTTGGTGCCTTGGGCATAAGCAATCATCATTAATGACGTTAATCAGGTGCATGGTAATTATTGTTTTTATGTATCTCTCCCTCTCTCTCTCTCATCTCTATCTCTCTATCATGCTCTATATCAAGTGTATTAGAAAATCTTTAGTCAAGTGTACATTATTGAGGTGATAAATAGGAAGCGAGTATAGATAAAAAATCCTATTATTCACCCAGTTTAAGGTAAATTCTCAGACATACGTTTCCCAGAATTCACCCTAGGGTGAATTCTCTAGGGTAACAGATCGGAATACCGAAATTTATTATTTCTCAAAAAGAATTTACATAAATTCACTTACTGAGAAAATCTTGGTATAAACTCATTATTATCAGCATATGTACAGATAGGTACATATCGGATAAACGTAAGTATGTAGAAACGAGATGAATAAAATGTGTACAATTATTATTTTAAATATGAGATGTAGGGTATTAATAAAAATTGATTGTTGTTTCAAATAAACTGCGCGCGGTTACACGAAACTACGAAAGCGAAAGCTGGATATGGCAGCGATGGCAGTAGTTTTATAAGAAGATTAACTTAGAATCTTTCAATCAGGAGACCCATCTGCTTGTTTGCTATCTTATGATATAAAAAATGTAAATAGAAATCGATTTCTCGTACGATAAGACTACCAAATTTCAAAAACTTTAAAAACAACTAAGAAAAAAGTCGACACGTGAGACTCGAACCCGCGACCATCTCCTTCAAGCCGGGACGCTCTGCCACTGAGCTAGTGTCGACATTTTTCTTTGTTGTTTTTCACGTTTTTCAAGTTTCCCTAGCGCGGGGTGAGTGCTATAAAAACAAAAATAACTATCGAATTTCTTTTGTTTTTCGATATAGGGGAGGGGTAGGACTATACGATCTCAAAAAAATCATATATTGAATTGACAACTAGCCAAATAAACAATTATATTTCTAGCTTTTATAGAAATTTGCTATTTCTATAAAAGCTACAAACAAAGAAATATAATATTAATAACGGATATAGCCACCAGTAGCGTCAATGAATCTATTTCTCATGGAACTTACGAGACAAGAGAATAGACCTGACCCTCTTGTATCTTTCCAAATAGTTCGGCAGTGGTTTTCTGTAGCCTGTTTTGTCCTTTCATTTTCGTTTCCCTATCACTGAATCATGAAACCCCATAGATTTTTATGGGGTTTATATCTGCAGATTTTGCTGGTCAGGGAATCACCAGTATATCGCCATGACGGATGAACCACTCATTTACAATACGAGCAGTGTGCGTGCGAGCATTGTCATGAACTGCTCGTTTTTCAATTCTTAAAGCTTAAGCGGCATTATTACGACATTACGAAAGTAAAAGATATTATATTTATGTAAAATATATTTTGCAATAAAATATTGAATAACACTAGAAATCTAGAAATAACAACGGTGACATTAACCATGATAATAGTTTTATCATAAATATTAATGGCAGGTCAAAAATAAAAAGGTTTCAATTAAAAAAAACATTAGCGTATCTTTAGATAATAATCATTTACACAAGATAAAATAAGGAGATAGTGTTGATGCAAGCAAGTCTGAACCATGTTATCGAACAGATAAGCATAATTTTCTATGCAACAGTCTATTATTTGACAAATTTTCAAAAGATCATATGTGCTCGCAGCTTGTTAAATGAATCAATTTGAAAACTGACGAATCTATTCGTACCACTACTGTACAAATTATCTATACATGTCCTGTGAATCTCGTATAATTGCACTTATACCAATAATAATCGATGATAAAAGTGCATATCTATCGCTGAGCGATTCGTTGCACGTCACACGCGTAATGCCATGCATGTTAACGGAGTCAATGATTTGCCATACTTCTGACAGTGATATAAGCGTTTGCTCATATGACCGGCTACACTTTCATTGCCAAACACCGTGTCTATTAATATTCACGAGGTCTGTTGCTGAAAGTCTATAATATCTAGACGTGCCACTTTTCTATTCAATTTTAATATCGATAAACGGTTTTATAATTTAATGATGTAACGATTTCTGAATCGATCTACTTTATTGCGATATTGGTATTGATTTCTAAGGGAACCATCTGTGTCATCGATCGAATCGTGTAGAATTTACTTTTAACTATTTCACTAATTTTCTTTAAGAATTTTGTGAAGTTCAAAAAGGGTACAGCTAAATTCATGTCGATTATTGACTTCACCGGAATCGAAACACAGATGTGTCATGATTGGTTAAAAGGCTGAATATAACAATAGTTTTTTGGAGGTACCTGGTCATCCACAAATTCCAGAATTATTTTTCTTTCTATACTATAAAATATGTTAAACACACAAGCAGATGGCACCTTGATGGAAGAAGATAACCATCGGCTATTGATACCAATGTTTTTAATGGTGCGTTGATATCAGTGTGGCGAAGTGTTAGTGCCACTTGTTCAAGTTTACCGGCTACCTTACCCCCCAAATCCTATCACGACATTGACAATCACTGACGCTGTTGCGGCTGGAATAAATAAGGCATTGTAATTAGACCGGGACGAGACAATGCAGACCTCTACCACCTAGTAGACATGATGCCTTGTAGACGAGTTACTAGTGACTCGCATAGCTAATCGTTCGCCTCTTATGAAACGCCTGACAAAAGGGCAGACGGTCTATTCTTCAAAGGAGCCTGGACTTTAATAATTTTTTAAATTAATTTACGGCTTGATATAAATAGAATTTAACAATAAAAATAAGTAAACGTTATTTATTATAATTGTTTACAATTAAAGATCGATAACTAGCAATGTCGATATTAATAATGGTACATCCCTACCATCCTAGAAACTGGAAAAAGTAAAATTAAGAATATAAAAGACGATATCTTATATTTTTTATTTACCAACCTATATGCCTCGTTGGGATATATATATATATATATATATATATATATATATATATATATATATATATATATATATATATATATATATATATATATATATATATATATTCGTTTAAATAATAATTATCTTTTCTTACATTTTGTAATATTTAAAAACACGGAAAATCTAATTTAATTTTTTGTCAGTCTAATCAGACATCCTACGTACAACGTAATATTTTATAATATTTAAAAACTAGTTTTAATTTTGCTTTATTATCTCACCACAGTGTTCACTTGGGCATTGATAGGGGCGGCTTCCAAGACGTAATTATGAAATCTGTTCAAATCACTAATTATTTAGAATTCAATGACAATGTAATAGAATCTGTGCGTGCCAAATATAACCTAGATGGTCCTGGAAGAATGGAAGAAGCCTTGGATATTTTAAGGAAATGGATTGAAGCGCAGCCGCATTTTATGAAAAAGGATTTTCGTAAGTTTTATTTTTCTTTTTATGTATGTATGACGTATGCACACATATATATATATATATATATATATATATATATATATATATATATAATCAAATATGCCATAACAATTTTTTGTGTCATGAGATAGCAAACAAGCAGATGGATCTCCTGAAATTATACACGTACGTGTTATCCTTTGAAAAAATTCGAATAAAATTTAGCCTTTGTCACCTATGTTTCGGATTGGAGGGTGAGATTGACAGTAAATTTATGCATGTGACCCACTACAAGAATAGCAACACACTATTTACATTTGGAGTCTATAGGCAGTGGTTATCTATTTCCACCAAAAGAGCCATCTGCGTGTTTGCTACCTTAACATGCATATGGTATTATGATCCCACCACTTGAATAGTAACACACTAAAGAAAGACAATCATCATATAGGCGATGGTTGTCTTTTTCTATCAGGAAAGCCAACTGCTTGTTTGCTATTCTTATGATATAAAAAATGTACATGTTTGATAAATTATAGCTTTGAGTATAATAGAAAAACTTGGAGTTCCATAAAGTTTAAGCTGTTTATTAAGATAACATAAAAGATTATTATGATAACAGATTATACTTTTTTCATTCAGAAAAACATGTACCAATATTAGAAGGTTTATATTGTGGGATGCACCAGATGCACTTTTGCTTATCCTTTTGGGGGACAATGAGCACAATGCCGTAAATCATTGATGCCCTTATTTCTTTAAAAAATCTAATCATCATATATTTGTTTCCTGTAATAAACTATTTTTTTGAACATTTTTTGTACACAAAATAGTTAAGATATATCAAATTTACCAGCCGTCCTACGAGGGCTCACTTTTTTATGGTATAGCAAACAAACAGATTACTCCCTTGTGAAGAGATAGTCATGAGCCACAGACTGATCAGCTAAAGATATTATCAGTAGCATCTTTGAGGCGATGACTCGTTTAATGTCACACGCACAAGTCTAGCGGCTACTCTATTTTGACTGGCACTCGACACTGACAAACACGGACTGCCTTTGCTGCAAATATAAAGTAAGGCTCTGATACCAAAAACCGGGCGAGATGTTGAAAAATTCTAATGTCTGGTAGTCACAATCGCTTGTTCATTGTTTGCCATTTACAAACTGCCTGGCAAAACAGTAGGTGTAAAGTCTATTCTTAACTAGTGGGTCAAAACAACGCAGGGTCCGATAAATAAACAAAAATTTCAACATTAACATAAATCGAATGTGTAATACGGTCTCAAGATTATTATCACATTGCCGAAACAGTACAATACGGTTCCATATGGGGAGAATATACGGTTCCATAAGGGGAAAGGGACGTTCAAGAAAAGAGCTTACTCGTTCTTATCAGGCTCGGCTGGCAGCGTAACTGCAACACCTCTGGTATTTTGGATATCCATGGGCGGCGATTAACACACGCCATCAGTAATTAAAAAATCATCGCAGCAATGATGAGTTTGATGGTAGTGGTGATTTGATGTACTCAATTCTTGGAAAAACTGTTAGTCTTATTTATTCTTTAGTTAACAGGCAATCATTTATATGACAAATGCGGTTTTAGTAATTATTAATAAAACCGGTATTTTGAGAATATATAAATTGAGGATGTCAGGTACCACCAATTTCCTTTATTCATCTATTCATTTTGAGAATATATGAATAGATGAATAATATAATTGAACGACATAATATCAAATACCTGTACTATGATCGAAGAATTACGATACAGCTCACACATATGGTGAGTGATCCCGCATAGGTTGCGACTTTCAATGTAGATTCAAATATTGTTCTTTAGCTCTCAAACTGCCTGATTTTTACTTAGATATTACAATTTAAAAAAAGTTACATGCATAAGTTTACTGGCTACCTTACCCTCCAAGCCGGAACACGACAGTGACAAGCGCTGATGCTATTGTGGCAAGAATAGGAAAGGCGATGGTACTAGACCCGGCCGAGACAATGCAGAACTCTACCACCTAGTAGCCACGATGGTAGTGATTCGCATAGCTAATCGGTTGCCTTTTATGACTCGCCTGGTAGAACGTCAGTCAGCTTATTCTTCAAAGGAGCCCGGGACCGACACGGGGAAAAATAAGCTATACTACACAAAAAAAAATCCGCCTATGTCCGTTAATCTTTGAAATCATCCAACTAATGTGCTTCAAACCGGTTTCATTTAAAAGGTATTAATGTGAAGATTGTTTAAGACCACCATACTATCTATGTTTTTAACCTAACTAAGCAGAAAGAAGTAATGTTATTGGGCCTCGTGAACAAAGTTGCGGGCAATAGTTATTCTACTATAATAAAAAACGAGATGACCTCAAGTTAAATCAGTTAATATTTAGCTCATTCAAATATGTCTTGATTGTATGCGGTTTTTATTTTACAGTTCTGGTTACTTTGTTAAGTGGATTTTATTACCTTGATTATTTTTATTTTACATTCTTGTAATATTTATTTATATTCATCATTAAAATTCTGTTTTATAAAAGAAGTACATTAAGTAGTCTGATTGAAGACTTTGTAACAATCCAATTATGCTGTCAACACATCGGAATAATTTTTATTAATATTATAAACACGAAAGTTTGAATGTTTGCATGGATGGATGTTTATTACTCACCACGCTAAAACTATTGAACGCATTAAATAAATTTCGCACACAGGTAGATGATGACCTGGAATAATACAAAGGCTACTTTTATCCTACAAAAATAACTGAGAAAAGGAGGAAATTCTTAATGAGGTTTAAAGTTTAACCTCAGAACACGGTCACTTTTACCAAATTTTAAAATAGATTTGTTTCTTTCTTGAGATACAGATTCCGCTTCGCTTCGCTCCGCTCCGCTACGTTCCGCTCTGCTCCGTGCCGCTCCGTTCCATTTCGTTCCATTGCGTTCAGTTTCATTCCATTTAAAAAAATGATAAAAAAGGAAATTATAAATACTATTCATTAAAATTACGGAAGTAAAACTTAGCAATTGAATAGCAACCACTCAAGTGTCTCTCCTTATGGAAAGAGAAACGATCACCTATATTCACCAAAGAAGTAATTGGTGTGTTGCTACCCGTGTAGCCGTGTAGCACGCATGTTACTGTTACATATATATTTGATTATATTTGATGCGCATAGTATGTAGTAGTAGTATAGTAAAAAAACAATATACTTAATATTAAACATATTTACAATAATTATTCTTAATAATTATTTTTACGCCTCATAAACGTAGGACTTCGCATCAATTGATTGATAATAATACTAACAGTACTTAAACTGTATATATAAATATAAATAAAACATATATATATATATATATATATATATATATATATATATATATATATATATATATATATATATAATATGTTTAATATTAAGTATATTGTTTTTTTTTCTTTATTTAGGTCAACAAAAGTTATATATAAGTATAAGTTATTTATAAAAGTATAATTTATATATAAGTTCATTTTTAAGTTCTAAAACGCTTAGTACACTTGAACCTTTCTATTAAACGAGTTATTGAGATTGCTTGTATTGAGTTTGATTAATTTATTGTTATCAGTGTATGCAAGCCCCCTTGTTTATCTTATGATGAGTTTATAAACAAGATGGAGGAGGTGATATTCAAAGCCTCCAAATCAAAAATGAATATTGTTATCCGTGGAGATTTTAATATAAATATTTTAGACAAATCTTCATTAACATGTAACTTTCTTAATCTTTTTAAATCATTTAATGTGCACAACATTTTCTCTGAGCCTATAAGGATAACTGCTACTAATGCTACTTGTATAGATAATATATTTACAAATATAGCTCCCACTAGTAGTTCAGTTATATATGTATTAGATTCTGACCATAGTGGCCAGTTAGTTAAGTTCCCAAAAGTGACAAACAAACCTCAAAGAAAAAGAAATTCTTTTTGTTCCAATGAATATTAGGCGAGTAGAATGTTTTAAGGCTAACTTAACCGAAAAATTACCAAAGCTAAATAATCAGTTAGTACTGCTGAATCATTACTGAAGCAATGTGTAACCAAGTGCGATAAAACTTTTTAATTTTCATTCATTGATGACAAAGATATCTTAAATGCCTTTAAAACATTGGAACCGAAAAAAAACCTTAGATTTATGTGGACATTCTGTTAGAATCATTATGTATGTACCGTATGTCTGTATGTTCGTATGTACGTGTATCCGTACGTCCGTATGTTTGTCCACAAATTTCTCGAGAACTGAAAGCCGTATCGAGATCACTATTTTTGTATTAAATTACGTATATTCATTCCAACTACAATCCCTATAGTCCAAGTTTCATCAAAATCGGTTTTTGTAGTTTTTGAGATATAAAAATAGTTGCCAGATTTTTGGAGTCGGTTTTATTTTTAAATTTCTTTTACTTTTATTTCTTTCCAAATTACTGCAAAAAAAATTTTCTCCAATTAGGTACCTTGTTTTGTTTCACTTTTAAACCATTTTTCAATTGTAAAAATTACAGTTTAAAAATGGTTTGAAAATAAATCAAAGTTTACAAAATATTTTAGTTTTAGTTTGCTTCTGAATTTTCGTGAATATTTTCGAAATACATTTTTTTTGTAAACAATAAATACTTTTTGATAGTTACACAACTTTCGAATAAAAATTGTCCGTATATTGTATGCTTTTTATTGTGTAGGCCTTAATCTTCTTGAATGATAAAACAAAATAAGTTCAGCCTAGGCCAAACTAGTTAACCTAAAGTATTTAGAATAAACTAAATTATCCTAGGCTATACTATTACATCCTGACACGCTTAGGATGAACTGGATTGGCCTTAGACTAACTTGTTTTGCCTAAAATCAGGTTAGGCTGGTAACATATATACCAATTAATACTCTTTGATAGTTACACAATGTTTGAACAAATTAGCCATATAATTGTATGCTTTTTATTTTGTAGGCCTTAATCTTCTTGAATAATAAATCAAAATAAGCTCTAGGCCAAACTAGTTTAGCCTAAAGTATTTATTCTAAACTAAACTATCCTAGGCTATACTAGAACATCCTGGCACGCTTAGGATGAACTCGATTGACAAACTAGTTTGGCCTGAAATCGGGTTTGGCCGGTAAAATGTATACCAAATTTCAATCATACCCATTCAACTGTCGAAATATTGGTACACGGCTGACTAAGAAGTACCCAATTATCCTTTTTTGTAAATAATTTGAAATAAATGAATTAATTTTTTAAATCTTTTTTTCAGAAAACATATATTTAGAAACAAGTTTAATTGGTCGAAAAGGATCAATTGAGCGAACGAAGATATTACTTGATAGAATGTGTACACAGAGGACTCTTATGCCGCAGTACTTTGGAAGGGATAACGTATCACGTGATTTTGAATATATATATGATTCGATGTGAGTATTTAATGAGTGTGGCTTGTTTAAAAGCATGAATTTTATCTCTTTATTTTGTTCTAAATAGGGTTACAAGATTTTCCATCTAATGTTAGTGTACAAACGTATTAGCTACAGATAACATACGAACCTATAGTTGAACATTTTAAATATATATAAAATTAAATATTTATCATTTTCTTAAATCTATTTAATGGTTATTTAAATAAATTGAATTGAACGATGTTGTTGAATCATATTACATAGTATCACTGTAAAATATATAAAATAAATATTTGCTTTTAAAATGATTACTTTTTTCTTAAAATGAAATTTCGAAGTATCTTCACGCCGTATCCCCAAAGCGGTAGGTAGAGGTACAAATAAATGATTTGTTAATTACATAGACTTATAACGCATAGATTAACAGTTTCGTATATCGTTTTACGTATAATTTGATTAGAAAAAACGACATAGATGTGGGCGTAAAAGATTTCGTGTTCTTACATTAGTCGCACACATACAAGAAACCAATAATAATGTTGTGAAATAAAGTCCGTGAAATTTTCCCTGTAAACCTAGGAGATTAGCATTAACCTTTTTACTTTTATATCAAATAGATTTTTACCAGTTACTTATTAAAGTACTAAAATATTCATCAAACTACATTTCACTTAATAAAATTTAATTTAAATATGTTTTGCATTATTTTTAACTCTATGATATACGGTGTGTAAAGTAACCCTGTCGGTTATTAAAGGTGTTATTTGGTACCGTAATACGGTTACATATGTGTAATTATTTTATGGTGTTTCCCAACAAAAAAGTAATCTTAAATGGTATTTTCATACATTAAGTACGACAAAACCTAGAAATAAGTACATTCTAAAATGCCGCGCAAGTCGTATGCTACCGAGTGTCACACGGTGCGTGTGCAGCGCGTTTGAAATTCCTTTATAAAAAGCCAAAAACGAAGACCGCGCCCTCGCACGGTGTTTGTGTGAAAGCCGCCAAAGCGAAACAATGAAACAAGCAGTGACAAAGTGTTGTCATTTTTAAAATATTTGCTTAACTCTAGAGAAATATAAGTAAAAATACGCATATTAAAAAGGCGATATCTTTTATATTTTTTTAAATAAATTATATATTAATATTTTTTTTCAGTAATGCCTTTAACCAACCTATATGCCTCTTTCGGATCGGACAGGAAGATCAATATTAAATTATGAGCGCGTATTCGATTTGCAACGAAAACTTCATGTTTTCAAGTTTTTTCAAGAGCAATATCATAATAACGTTAATAAATTTATTTAAAGGATATTACAGTTTTTGTAAGATAAGTCTTGATTTAGTGCACTACAGAGCAAGAAAATAATTTTTGATAACAGTTTTTTAAAATGAAAACAATCCCTGCATAGCGTTTTACGAAAATAGGCGTCAGCGTTATTATTCAAGATGAATACAACCATTGTAATGTGCCAAAATATTTTATTAAATTCATTTTTCCAACACGATATATGGTCTTATATCTGGCGATAGCATATGCCAAACTACGAAATAGACTTCTCTTTGAAAGCCTACTACTCCTAAACGGTTAATCCCATAATTTAAAAAAATATACATTATACGTATAATATAATTGATCTTAAATTTTAAGTTTGTTTTTTCAAATTTTATTGTTATTTTTGACGGCAAAAAAATCGAATATCTCTCTTATTTTTACGCAAAAATTTTCTTATAACTTCCAAACTACTGAAACGATTTTGATGATTTTTTCACCTTATTACAGATAATTTTTCGCTTTATGAAATTTAAGTTCAATATTTTACAAAATTATTATAGTGTGCCATTAAATCAATAAAAACCTTATTATTTCATTCGCGGACAGCGCTCGCGCCGAAAAGTCAGTCTCCCGGTAGCGTTCGTACGGGGTGGCTGTGTCGCATGTCAGCGTACTCCGTTGTCCATATTCGAGTTAAAGAGTAATAATACAGATAGTACATTTGGCACAGTAATAAGGTTGTACTGTTTGAAAATTGGACATTTTGTTTACGCTTGAACGTTTTTTATAGTAGATAATAAATTTGGAGCGGGAAGCCTGATTTTTTACAGAGGTTGTTCTTATGATGTAATTTAATCCCTTGAAGAGGTAAAAGGGGCGTTAATGATTGTATTAAAATAAATTGTTTATTACTTAAAATTTACTATTTATGCTTTTTAGTACGATTAAAGAAATACGCATTTTTCAATTTCAACCCATAAGGGAATAAAAGGAGAGTAAATTTTTGAATTTCTTTTAATTTTATCCATTAAAAGCGCAAGTGTATAAATTTGTATTTAAAATAAAAAGTTTATTATCTAAACTCTTCTAAGTACTTAAGCTCTTCAATTCAAATGAAGAAACATGCGCGTAATGAAGTTCAGAGTTTCATCCCTTAAAGGAGTAAAAGTGGGTATTACAATTCATTTGAAAAAGTAACGTTTATGGTCAAGATAACTTAAAATTTGGTACTTATGTTCTTCAACATAATTTAAGAATCATATATTTAGGGATTTTATAAATTTTATTCCTTAAAAGGCTATAAAAAGCTTTTATTTTTGTATGAAAAATGGATTGTTTATTGTAGAATATTGTAGAAATTATTTCAAACTTAGTATTTATGTTTTTAACACAATTAAATGAATACGAGTTTAAGGGTTTTTGAAATTTCTTCAAAAAAATTAGTAAAGTTTGTATAAAAAATAAAATTTGTTCATAAAAATCTTTTCAAATTTATTAGTTTAGCTCTTTAATTCAATTAAATACCCGTGCATGTAAGAAAACTTTGAGTTTTATCTCTTAAAGAGGTAAACGAGGTTATTAAATGGGCTGAAAGCTAGTACTTTATAAATAATGTTGTTTGCGAGTGGACGATAACATATTAAGACTATTCAGGTAAGGTATTTACCTACGTTTACGCTTACATGTTTTTATAGCTATACATAAATAAGTATTTTGTAAATATTTTGTGTAAGCGTACAAAAAAAAAAACATATAAACAACGAAGATGATTCAAGCAAGCGACTAACAAGCAAAACTCTGAAGAAAAAAGATAAAAGCCGATACTATTTGAAGGTGGTAAAGTCTTCGCAACCGGCATGTTTGTATGAAGAGAGTAATGAACGTGCAAGAAGCAAGAGAAATCTGCAAGGATCGTGACATATTGCACTCCGTTCTCTTTGCCTACCCCTTAAGGGGACTGGCGTGAATATATATCGTTGTTGTTGTTTTAGCAATAACCAAGACCGATGGCTTTACGTGCTTATCTGACGCACGGAAGTGGTAACACACCACCCGCCAGACTCCAAGCTTCTACTGAGATTTTTGAATTTTTGAATAATATCTTAACAAAACTTTAGGTTATCCCCTAGACTACGAGGCAGTTAATATAATTATTAGTTATTTTTCCTGATAAACAACTTTTTTCTGAAAAACAGTAGCTGATAAACATATGCATATAACATTCTAACCCTGCTACATGAATAGTAATGCACCATTAACATTTTTATCGTATATAGGAGTCTAGCTGACCCGCGCAGCTTCACCTGCGAGTATATAAGTCATCCAAATAGCTTTTAATAAAAATTTCATTCCTGTTTCAGCCCTCCAGGGACTGATTTTTTAACTTTGTTTGACCCCGGATCTTCAACTATATGCATGCCAAATTTCATGAAAATCGGTCCAGCGGTTTAGCCGTGAAAGCGTAACAGACAAACAGACAGACTTTCGCACTTATAATATTAGTATGGATGATTGATTATATGTTTCTATCAGGAAAACTGTTTGCTTGTTCCCAGTTTTATGAAATAAAAAAAGGTAAATAAATTAAATATATTATACATACAAATAATCTAAATTAATCAACCTGTTTAATACTTTCCTCTATAAGCTTTCAATCAAATTTTTACTTATTTCTTACGAGATTTTGAAAATAAAACTTAAATTTTTAAAACGTTATTTAAGAGGTCACTTTTTACAAAATCACATTTTGAAAGGTTTTGTTAAATATTAACTTTTAATTGTATGTATTAAAATAAAGTGCTACACGAGGTGTATGGTATATTACAAAAAAATCAAAAAATAGGATACGTAACAGTCATTATTGTATAAAACTGTTATATAATTTTTTTGTCTATTTTCGATATTTAATGTTTTTTCCGATATTTATCATTTTTCTAAATTGAACCGATAATCGATAAATGACCGTATATCGGTTATGGGTTTTAAGTTTGCCAACATTCAATTGATTTATGATGATAAAAGTTCATATAGGTAAACTAAACTAAATGTTAAACGTATCTGCATCCACTGTATATACTCTTTGACAGCGGGGGATCCTGACGCACGGAATAATATTTACGCTGCGCCTGTCACTAACTCAAGGTCGTTCGCAGCTATAATCGCCTTAAAGTGCACTATAGAGCCAAAATGACGAAAATATTATTGTTAGATATTAAAAAATAATTTTGAAAAATTACAAAATCTGCTCTCTGTAACATTTTTTTTTCACCGGTATTTCAATAAAAACCTAAAATATTTATTATATGTGAAATAAGGTAATGTTTAAGATTATGATTTTTTTAGTCCGTCATATGAACTCATTAATTATTTAGAAGAATTATTTTAAAAACACTATAAATCCTCGCGCGTAATCTTACGCCGATCAAATTTTGAACCCTCGATAAATCGAATAATTAAGACTTAATCTTGCAAAAACTGTAATATTCTCGAATAATCTGCTCACATCATTACACTATTGCTTTGGAAAAAAATTGAAAACATGAAGTTAAAGTTTTTTTTTTTATAGTAGAGGGGGCAAACGAGCAGATGGTGCACCTGATGGTACGTGATCACCGCCGCCCATAGACATCCGCAATACCGGGGGTATTGCAGCTGCGTTGGCACCCTTAAACAAAAATAAAAAAATAATCCCAATTATTTATTCAATTTTTTTCAATACTATTCACTTTTCCATTTATTTCAAATGACCTAGTATTTTCCAAGATAACATTTTTTTAAATTTATTTTGTTATTTTAAATCACATAAGTGTCATCTCTTATCTGATTAGTGCCTAGCCCCATTTAAGTATTATGTTCATTTTTCATAGATAGATCCTTTTTTCCTATTTGCGTTATTATTTTAAGCGATCGATAAACAAAAAGACAAAAAATATTTCACGCTATTCGATTTTCTAATCGACGTCAAAACTTAATTTCAAAATGGAGAGAAATTTCCTTTAGCTTTAAAAATAATGTAGACCACAGTAAAACATTGATAATAATATAAAATTCTTGTGTTTGAGTAAAAAAATATCTTTCGTAAAAATTTGTCTTCATTATTGAATTGTATAGAGCAAATTTTTGAGCTTTTGGGTTGATTTTCATTAAGTCTCATTGCGATTTAACCGGACTTTTGCAATCGAGCGATCACACACAATAGGGTTAGACGGGAATCTAAAATGGTAAAAAATAAACGTACAAGTGCGTAATTCTTACAATGTACGTTATTATTTACCTACTATTACACTAAGAAAATTAGCAAAGTAAAATATATGGATTGAGAAAATATTATAAAAAAGTAACAAAGTAATAGATCAACGAAAGTTGGGAAATTCATTTCGTATTACTAGTAACACTTTCACAATATGGAACCCTATTTTTTTAGTTTCAAAATTAGTTAATATTTAGTATAATATAAAAAATATTTCAGTATTTACGTATGAAATGTTATGTTAGTGGCTTTTTTATTCTTATCCGATGCATTGTGGCACCCATTAATTACACAAACTGTCATTATGAATATAATTGTCGGAAACGTTTATACTACCGCTTGAACTTTTTTTTTATATAGTATAAGATACCAAACAAGCAGAAGGGTCTCCTGATGGAAAGAGTCAGCCATCGCTTATAGACACCAAGGTGTTAATGGTGCGTTGCTATCTTGAAGCGAGGTCTAACTTGACAACTGACGGTTAATTATAAATTAAAATGTAACAATATAAGGACAATAACCTGACTTTAAACACTTTCTATCAGTGTATTTGATAAAAGTTTAAAATAAATAGATAACTAGACACATATAAACCCGGTCATTTACTACTTCTCAAGATGAATGTAATTATTAAATTTAAAAAAAAAAGTATCTTTACGCCCATATCCCCGAAGGGGTAAGCAGAGGTACAACAAATGCACCCACGATTAGCCTAAGATACTCGGTCCCTCAATGTGATAGGTGGCAAGCCTATCGCCAACCGGGTACTTTCCAATCCCGGGCAACTTTGTGTTTCTCAGAAAACTGAAAAAACAGTTTTTTTTATGTGCCCGACCCGGGAATCGAACTCGGGATAAAGCCAAAACAATACATAGTCATTATAACACTGAGAATTATAGTACACGTTAAATATTAAAACAAAAATATTGGAATAACATAAGTGAATTAAATTATTATTTTAACAATAAAGCTTATTGTATAATAAATGTAAAAAAAATAGTATAGGTTCTTATTATTTTCTTTTATTTCACTAAACCTCTTAAGGGATCGATGAAGTCTGTTATAAGCTCCAATCAAAATCTTTGCTAATATTATGTAAACCCACACCTAAGACTTCTCCTTTACTTCAGCCTAACGGTGAATAATATAAAGTAGAAAATCAGCTACCAAATAACAGTGTGCAAAGCCAAATTGCTTGTCGCTGATTTGCTGGTGAGACAATGACATGCTCCATTATGTTCGAATTTAAGGAAGCTATTGCTACAGGCCTGTGAATAGAAGAATCCGACTTGTTAGTTGTGCTAGCAGATAACCCTCATCGTAACTTCCTGGTCCGCATACCAACTTTTCATGACTAGCATCAATAGCACGTGTGATGTAATTCCGTACCACTAAAATTGTATTTTTTTATGCAGAAGAGGGGAAAAACGAGCTAGAGTTGTACCTGATGGTAAGCGATCATCGTCACCCACAAACATCCGCATTAATAGATGCATGGGCGTAAAGAGGAGAAGGGGAGGGAAGGGCAGCTGCTCCCCCCCCCCCCTCTTAATTTGATTACCTCCCTACTAACTATCTACTGTTGTAGATAAAAATATCTATACATATAATAAAATCGTAGGAAAGTCAATGTATGTCCGGGGTAAACTCAAAAAGGACTGCATGAATTTACTTCAAATTTTGTACGAATATTACTAACAGGTCGGGTCAACATATAGGTTACATATTATCACGCTATCACCTACGGGGGAGGAGCTGTGCGGAGTAAACGAAGTTCCCGCGAATGGAGTCGCGGGCAACAGCTAGTATTAAGATAAAAATATAGTCTTAAAATGTAACGTTTGTCGCCCCCTGGCCCAGATCCTTGGTATGCCTATGACTAGATGTCTTGGAGTTATATTGTATTATAAAACAAACTAATTTAATAAAATATACGCCCTTTTCAGAAAAATAGCCTCTTTGCCTAAACCTACAAAAGAAAATCATAGAATTTTTATATGTAAAGTATACCGAGATAAATTTTCTACAAGTGGTTATGTGAATTTCTTCAAGTTATGCATAGTGGTGAGTAATGTTGGTATTCTATAGTTGTATGGCTCTTCATGGTCGTCGGCAGCAGGATACAAGGTGGTACATAATATAAAATACATAGAAAAAAAATTGTAGGGCGTGTTGCTGCCTAAATTTGTTCATCACTGAGTTAATATCATGTACATGTATAGTTCTATATTGGTTAATAATATAATGTGTATATGCATAAAAACCTGGCAGCGCCCATGTGGCTTCCTTCCGATTTGCTACTTAAATGAAATTATTCAGAAAATGGGTGTTACAGGTATAAGATACAATGGTACTGCTGCAGTCATAAAGGTACCACAGGCCTCTATTCTTGGTTCTTTTTTTTGTAACATTGGAACATTCATGATTTTATTATAATATCGGGGATAAATCATTTAAAAAATGTAATCGTGTTGTTTGCTGATGATACTTCGCTCTTATTTAAAGTAAAAAGATAAATACCAAAAAATGCAAGACTAACTTACTTATTTCTGCCGCAAAAGTGTTATTTTTTACTGATGTGTCTAGATTGTAGGATAAAATAGCCTGTAAGCTTATCGATTTTGCACTACCACTCTGACACTCCGTTATCAATGTACCAATTACTTCTTTGATGTATCAAACCATCGCTTCACTTTCTATGACATTTAATATAATTATGCTTAGAGCATGATTAGAACTTACAAATAAAATGTATTCGAAATATATTTTCTTTTTGGGTTCATTGGTATATTTACATTAACTTTTCAATATAGTTAAATTTTAGCGTTTGGAATTTCAGCATTTGAGAAATATATTCAACCGTTCCAATGCTTATTTATAAATAAATTTATAACTATATATTTATAAATTTATAACTAGCTACTGCACTCTGATCAAAGTCTAAAAAATAAAACCAAAAAATAAATAAAGATGACAATAGATTTTGGTCGTATGTATATTGTTTATTTTTGTCAACCAACGAGAAAACTAAGGTCATCAGTTTGACATATTGGCATTGCGCAGAGATGTTGGCTCACTCTGTGTCTTCTATCGTATCTTTCATGGAGAGTGTTCCGACGAGTTATTTGGACTAATTCCTGCCGCCGAATTCCATCATCGGACATCGCGTCAAAATTTGAAATTCCATCCTCACCATCTCGATGTCTGGAAATCCACAACTGTGCGTTTCTCTCTACACTTTTTGCCTCGCACTACTTTGTTGTGGAACTAATTACCGGCAGGGGTGTTTCCAAACGGTTACGACTTGGGGGCCTTCAAGAAAAGAGCTTACTCATTCTTAAAAGGCCGGCAACGCAACTGCAAGACCTCTGGTATTGTGGATGTCCATGGGCGGCGGTGATCACTTACCATCAGGTGCACCTCCTGCTCGTTTGCCCCCTCTTCTATAAAAAAAAAAAAAAAAAAATATTTATATGTAATATTCTTAGAATTGGATAATGTTTGAGTATGAAGCCAAATAGAAATAAATATTTTGATTTAAATAAGCTAGGTATATTCCAACTTTTTTATATTAAAATAGCTGATGGCTTTCCTGGTGAAAGAGAAAATCATATCCAACCAAAGCAATATGGAGTGTGAATCCAAGGACTTTGCAGTAAGGCGGCCCCTAGACCTACAATAATATTGCACAATATTACGTATTGTACAATATTATTGACCGTTTATAGTTAATATTGAAGATTGCACAATGATTGAACGAAAGTTTGAACGGGTTTAATTTTTATTGTACAATATTTTTTTCTTGCACAGTGTAGGTTTAATATTGCACAATATTTTTCACTTCAGAGCTTGAAACGGTCGTGGTCGGTTAGTCACGGTGTTTAATATATAGTCATGTCGTAAATTTAAACAAAATGGCGAGCAAGAAATTTTCGTCATTTCGCGGTTATTTTATTCATCTTGTTAATTTAATAGTTCATTACTAGAATGGACCAAAATTTCGACCACTGGCCGAGATTCGACACTCGGTCGAAATTGAACATGTGACCGAAATACGTCATTTCGCCGAATTTCAACATTCGATCGAAATTTAACTTTCGGCCGAAACTTAACATTCGGCGAAATTCAGGCCAATTCACTAATCAATGTAAGTGTTGATTGAAACAAAACCAATTAATAAAAGATGAAGAACGGGAGTTTTTCCTTGAGTGTATAGAATAGTATAGATTTATTTAATAAAATCACCAGCATGTTTGCCGCCAAAACTTCGTCGTCAGACATATTACTCGCACGAAAATGTTGATCAGACTGGTTTGTCAATTTTATTGAGTGAATTTATTGAATGTCTGGAAACAAAGGGGTATTCAATATTATTGCACAATAAAAGTATTGCGCAATATTATTTTAGGTCTGTGGGGCATCTAAGATGCACAGTACTTAGAAAGCTGAGTTTGAGCAATGTTTATTATTATGAGTAGATTTCATCTACAATGGAAAAACGGAATTTGTCATTTTGGTTCTTTTTATTTTTGATTACATATTTATTTATAATAAATAGTTGTTACAAAAATATTACAGACACTTATACTATTTTACTTCTTTTCATTAATTGAGTATGAAAATTTTCTATATACTTTGAGTTTCAGGAAAGAGAATTAAAATATCTGTATTGCTAGCGTAACAATTTGAGTATCCATATCAAAGGTATGGTAAATATAATATAGAACATAACATACTTTTGAGGGATTTTCATGAATTTTGCAAATCTTTATCATCCATACTTCTATCCGTACTTGTCCATACTAATATTGTAAATGCGAAAGTAGTCAGTCTGTCTGTTGATCCTTCACGCTTAATCCACTAACCGATTTGTATGAAATTTGGTACAAAGATAGATTGAGAACCAAGAAAGGACATAGGATAGATTTTATCTAGAAAATTATACGGGAACGAGAATTATGAAGGTAAAACCCCGAGGTTGTCTCTTGAAATTTATACACGCGCGCGTAGTTAGTCAAAAATAATGCGAAACATGTTAAAAAGATTCAAAAGCTCAAAAGTAAATATAATATGGACTCTGTAGCACCTGAAGATACACCCCAATATATAAAGTTTTTTAAGAGGTTACATTAAGTATTGATTTTGATAACCATGAAATCATCATTCTTGAGAAAGAACCTATATTGCCTACCGTGCAAAAATAGCCAAGGAGATCTTGAAAATTTAGCTGTGGATATAGAGACAAAATATGTAACAACAAAACACACATTTTCAAAACAAGTAAAAAAGGACTCAGAAACGAACAAAAATCATTACATAGGTAAATTTCAAATAAACCAAATAGACAACATTGAAATTGATTAAAAATAAAATAATAGAAAATAATCTAATAATAACAAAAGTTGACAAAAGTAAGACTTCAGTGGTTGCATAAAAAAAATGATTACAACGAGAAAATTAATATTTTTTACAAGATGGATCATTTGAGACATTCTAACAAGAGCCCACACTGAAATATTATGACATAGTAAGAACACGATTCGGTCATCAAACAGCATTTTTCATCCTTGTGATATTTTCAAATATAAGATTATAAACCCTTAAATACCTCGGCTTCACGGATATTATAAGTTACACTAATTGGATAATCCTATTCGTCCGGTTGTCTTATACGACAGCTCTAAAGTTAGCATCAATGACAAACAATTTTTTTTTTAAACTTACTAAATTTGAGCAATAATATACAAAAGTTAGTTTGGATTTAATAAATAAAATTAAAGACATGGAAATACCTAAGGACGTTACAAATCGTTACGTTAAAAATCTTATTCCGAGGTTACCAATAATTAAGAGTTGCAAACAGACTCTTAAAAATATTTTGGAAGAATGTAAAGTGGAACCACAAAAAATAATTGACCTTAATCAAATATTTGAATTGTATCTCAGTCAAAACTATTTTACATACAACGATAAAATATGCAAGCAAAGTCTAGCGATAGAAAATCTACTATCACCGTTGTGTGGTGATGTTTTTATAGATAAATTGAAGTACAGATACTAAAAGGGTATACGGCAAAAAATTATATCAAATACTGGTATACTTACGTTGGTGACGTATTGTGCTTCTGGACGAGACAAAAACAAGAACTTTTTAAATTTCTTGACATTTTAAATTCATTTGACCCTCGGGTTTTATTTACGATGGAAGTCGGTTATAAGGAAATACACTCCCTAGATTTGATTATTAAGATAGAAAAAAGGAACCATTTCTTGGTACGTCAGACCACTTCCTGATCCGGAGTAAAGTGCCGGCTACGCGCCTATCGCGGCCTCCTTTTGCACGTTGTCGTCGCGTTTGGCACGATTGGGACGGGATGCGGTCTTTTTTTGCTTCCTACACATGAGGGCGGATATGATTGTTACTGGATGATCCGATTGTCATCGCTGACTTTATTGCTGATGTAGTGTTTCAAGGCATGGATTCCGTTTTCTGCGGTAACAGTTTGGTGGCTGTAGTACTCATCCAAATTATAAATGTAAATTTCATCTGTAAAGATTTAACTAGTTATAAGTATGTGTGCCTAGCGATCAGTACAATCGATGGAATCAATCATATAGCAAAGAAGAATTTCGTCATGTCAAGCCTACTGACACTAGCTCAGTGGTAGAGCGTCCCGGCTTTAGGAAAAGAATCGCAGGTTCAATTCCTGCATGTTGATATTTTTCTTTTGTTTTTAAAGTTTTTCAAGTTTTCCCAAAAACAGGGTGAGTGCTATAACACAAAAATAATTAGAAACACGAAAGTACTGATCAAAATTATAAATGTAAATTTCATCTGTAATGATGAACTCATTTAACTAGTTACACGTATGTCTAGCGATCAGTACAATCGACGGAAGAATTTAGTCACGTTGAGCTTGTCGACACTAGCTCAGTGGTAGAGCGTCCCAGCTTTAGGGAATGGTGACAGGTACAATTCCTGCGTGTCGATATTTTTCTTTGTTGTCTTTGATGTTTTTCAAACTGCTAGTACGTTATAAGTATGGACAATTAAAGGAAAAAAGGACAATTTAATGTCAAAACAGGTTCTATTAGGATTTGATCATGCATATAAATTAGCGTTTTTATCCCATCATACCAAC
This sequence comes from Apodemia mormo, assembly GCA_036924255.1. Classification (NCBI taxonomy): domain Eukaryota; kingdom Metazoa; phylum Arthropoda; class Insecta; order Lepidoptera; family Riodinidae; genus Apodemia; species Apodemia mormo. Next base: position 18,708,107 of record JAUPFN010000020.1, read on the forward strand.
ATTAGTCGATTTGATTTGACTTAATATGTGAGAATGGACGAGAAATAATAAGCGCTCATTTCAGCATACTTAATTTTAATGTCAGTGTTTTAAAAAAATACACATTTAAATTTAAGTATATGACGTTTTTTGATAATTTAACTGTCTCATGGAACAAATTTTTTTTTATTAATATATTTAACAGGGGGCAGAATACATAAAAATCCATGATTACCAAGATGGTGTGCGAATGGTGTTGGATTTAACTGATGTAAATGTCATGGAAGTAGCTTCTAAAATTGACCTCATTATCACTAGACAAGGCGGTTCCTTATTACTTGTAAGTAAAAATTTATTTATTTATTCAATCCTATATTATACATAGAAAGTTGCATAAAAAAGTATCTTCACGCCCGTATTCCCCAAGAGGTAGGCAGACGTACAACCAGTGCACCGATGATAAGCCGAAGATATTCTATCCTAAAACGTAGTACATAATTTATCTTAAGTCAAGCTTATTGCCAACTGGGCCTTGAAAGTTGCATAAATTTGTTTTTTATTTTTTTCAAAAAATTGTTTCTTTCACATTTTTGCCATTGTAGTTTCTATCAACTAACACCAGTTCAAATTCACATTTTTTCGAGAATTTGTTTTTCTTATTTTGCTTTGCAGAAACTACCCCCTGGGAAATACTTATAGTTACAATACTAAATAAATCTCTAGAAATACTGAATCGAAGCTTAAAATCAGTGCAGCTTAGGTATCTCGATTAGCTATGTTAGGTAGTGCTATGGTGGTAGCATTGTTGTTTCAAACCAATACTGACTAGCCGGTACAGTGTCGGCATTTAGTAGGATGAAGCCACGCTTCACCTTTTGAAGCTGCTACGCTACTATGTAGATTTGATGTTATTTTTGTGATATGATCACCGGGACTGGAAGTAATAACTTGTGATATTCAATATGTTACACATTTAAAGTGTCTAATAATTTTAACTTTTCCTTTACCACAATACAAGTACATTGCGCATACGAAAGATATTTGTCGTGATTTGTTTTTTCGTCGTTTTGCACGATTATTTTAAATTATTGTTATAATATTACACATTGCCTGAATTCATTTACAGGAAGGCTACGGATTTAGATTATTAGGCTTACATTTGATCACAGATTCAAAATTAGTAAGTGCTCTTGTGAATATCTTGAAGGCTGTAATCGGTCCTAAGCTTGCTGAACGAATCTTTGTCCATAAGAATGTGACTGAACTCCATGACTGTATCGAAAAAGAAATATTACCAAAAGAATACGGTGGAGATGAACGATCCTTTCAAGAATTGTTTGGTAAGTATTATTAAAATGTGGTATTTTTTATAAAGCACCAATGAAAAAATGCCTGCCTTAATTCAAAGGCAATAAAAAAATAGATAAAAAAACGATTGACTAACATGTCAATAACATTGTTGATTTTTACACTTTTTACAAAATGGTATAATAGTATTGCAATGTCTTACCGAGATTAGGTACCACTTATATTTTTGCTCACAGCATTTTTTTGATTATCAGTGCTGTCACTAGAATTTTATTTAAACTTTAGAAAAACATACTAAATCCTTGGGGGGCTCTGAACGTACAACTTATATTTTCACTGGACATGGAGTCATAAGGCAGTACCTTCATAGATGCTGATTGGCTTATTTGTTTTTGTAACTCGTAAGAAATAGGAACAGTTGTTCACATTCTTTTGAAGTTTCTTAGTTTGCCAAGAAACATTTTTAGCTGGAGTGCTATATTGGCGGCGTTTTGATTAGTATAAGAGACATAGTGGGAGATAAATACACTTAAGATCTATTCCAAGGTAAGGACCAGAGGGCCTAACTACAGTGGTTTAACAAGTTGACATGGTCGAAAAGTACGCGGGTTTATGTCTATTAACATGAACCCGCATACTTTTCTACCGCAGGAACTCCAACGGGGAAAAATAAATTGTGATGATAAATGGGTTTATCGGTTGACGATATTGTTATGCCAAAAGGAAAGATGTAGACTAGAGTGGCTCAAAATAAGGAAAAATGGTGTAAAAGGGAAGAAGTTTATGCTTTACAGAGGATTGTCAGAAGCTGAGGATGATGTTAATGGTAAATTATAGATGACTGATTACATATAAGGAAATTTTAAATAAAAGAAGAATTGTAATGCATAGACTAATATATTAATGTATAAACTCTTGTAAATAAATATAGATATTTAAAAAAGTAAATTGTAAGTTGGCAAAGATCCGTTGGATCTCCGTACCAGGAGATGCAAAACTGAAAAAACCTACCCGAAATTTGTATTACTTAATATAAATTTCCATTGACTTCTAAAGGCTGCATTGATAAAAGCAGTAGAACATGCTGACTATTTATATAAAAAACAGCATAATTGCTTATCACTGTTATATTTTAATTTTGTTAGAAGGGTAGTTAGTAAAGTTATACATGTGGCATATATTTTAACACACGCATTGATACGTGCCAATAACATTTTTAGTACTGAAGCCCTATTGCACGGATTCACCATTTTTGAATTTTTTTTAAACCAAATATCATCAATATCTTTCCATATTTTAAGTTTATTCAAGTTTTAATACTCAGATCTAGACATACATGTTTTAGGCTTAGCGCAAATGGGCCACCGAATATAGCCACTGGTGGCCAGTAAAAGTGAATTAACATTCTTATTCATAATATATTTTGTGTCTATACAAAATATGTTATGAACATTCTGTTAATTCATGTCATAGCACACGAGTAGCTAGTGGTAGCCACTCGCTACAGCTACAAAATATATGAAAATAAATTTTGCTGTCGTTGATCACCAGTGTCTGTAGTCGGTGGCCCGCTTGCGCCGAGCCTTAAAGTTTGTTGTTGCAATATCACTTCATGATAATACAACTCGCTAATGATTTTCTGTGTTAATAAATCCACGGCCCTTCGTTTCAATATAAATTTAAATTAATTTCGTCAAGGAGAGCAACACAATGTAAAATAAATCATGGCGGAATCAGAATTAGTCAAATAATGTATTTTTGTCATTACATATTATTTTTTCCGTAATATTTAATTTACGTTAAACTGCATAGTTAGACGCTGATATTTGCCATTCTCGAATTTATAGAACTTTCAGTACCTAAGTGTTTAAATTCAAATTGGAGTTTCATTCATATGGGCATATTTGGGGGAGGCTTTCATCCAATCTGGGGTTCTTTCAGAAGTAAAATATTAATTGAACAGAAACTTACAAGTTAATCAACTTCAAATAATACCACTAAAACGTATTACCTTACTAGAATTAAGATAAATTAATTACATCAATTTGAATGCATGGAATAAATAAAGACTTTTTATTATTATATTTATAAAAAGTCAAAACTTTATAGTATTAATCTAAATTTAGGTTAACATATTTACAAATTTTCAAGAATACAATGGTCTAAGAGCCGGTGGGAGATCGTCCTTCACTGATCTGATAAGATCGGTGAAGGACGATCTCCCACCTGACGAGAAATATATTTTATCAAATATTATTTATAAACAAATATGCCTATAATTCCTTGCCTACCCAAAAGTGCTCATGGCAAATTTTTAGCTTGGCAACAGTACTTTGAGTACGATTTTTTGCAAGTAAGTATATGTGACTGTTTTTTTAATAAAATAATCTAAAATTTGATATAAGTTTCGATAAGTTAGCAGATCGACGGAGTCACCTATATTGACTTACTTGTTCACGCCTGCTTGCCAGGTAGCCATACACAGAAATGAGTAGGCAAGCCTACCTAGGCATATTTTGTATGTTAAAAATTATCAGTGAAATAAAGAAGACAATTTATTTTTGGAGAATAGGCCCACCACATATTGTAACGTTTATTGATGAAATATACGTCAAATTGTTCCTTAGACTCTCTAGAAATCAATGGTAATATTAGTGGTTTGATATCTAACCGGAATATCGAGAAATGTTGAATCTTATGTCGGCCATCATAACCTCAAATCTCCTTATTTTTGTCGATTGCATCCGCGTTGTAGTATCAAATATTATACATTACTTACCTAATTTTTTTTATATCATAAGAAAGCAAATGAGCAAATGGGTCTTCTGGTGGTGAGTCAACCATCGCCTATAGACATCAAAGATGTTAATGGTGCGTTGCTAGTAGTTGCGTTGGTATCTTCTTACTGCACAATTTACACATTGGTTCAATGTCGAAGGAGCAGTAATTGAAGCCATTTTTGTATAATTATCGTAAATACAACTCGAATTTCCAAAGCAAACGATTGTAATGAAGTTGTGAAGTTACAAGTTGCGTAGTGTCTAAAAGTGACAACTGTCAGTTCCAAAACTGATAAATATAAAAGTCTGCATTCCGTTCCTCGTTGACTGAATATCAAAAATAATCACTAGCAGAAGTAAAAAAATATTTTTTAGAATCAATATCATGCGAATAAACAATATTCAATTCTGTTTTATCTCATCAATCATTACAGTTAATATTAATAATATTTAATTTCAATGACGTTTCTTTACACGCAATGTTATACCTTTGCATTTTAAACGATAAAGTAAATGGTGGTTCCGTTGCTTTGAAAGTCGACATCATACTTTTAAATGTATTTCATTATTCCGGTTTCATTTTCACTAAATTGTGTGTAAAAATGTGTAATTATGTCTAAATAAAAGTTATGATTTTTGAGTAAAATAGCATCAGTATTCGTTACCGTCACTAATGGGCCTAAAATAAATTGTATCTTTTCATGTTTATCAAAAGTATGGAAGTGAAGAAAAAAAGTGTTCCGGTTTGGAGGGTAATGTAGCCGGTAAACTTATGCATGTGGCATTAGACCTCGCCACAAGACAGCAACGCACCATTAACATCTTTGGTGTCTATAGGCGATGGTTGACTCTTTTTATCAGGAGACCCATCTGCTTGTTTGCTATCTTATTATTATTATAATATTATTATTATAATATTATATAGGCAAGCAATTATAGACATATTTGTTTATAAATAATATTTGATAAAATATGCGTCTCATCTGGTTATCAGATCGGTATAGGAAGATCTCCCACTGTCTCCTCTACTATAACGCTGACCCTAGCAGCTTCTCCCAAAAATAGATTAAAACGTCATCAATATAATTTTTCATCCCCTATTCCAACCCCTATTTCTCCTACTTCGTAGCTTATTTCTATAAAAAAGTAACCTATGTTTGAGCCCAAGTTTTATATTAACTTCATGCTAAGTTTCATAAAAATCGATATGTCGGTTTAATTGTAAAGCATAACAGACTGATAGACTTCCGCATTTATAATACTTATGTGGATAGTTCTAACTTTAAAAAAATATACCTATCCTTGTATTTGTCCGGGCTCCTTTGAGGAATATACCATCTGCCGTTCTGCCAGGCAGTTCCTAAGAGTTGAACGATTGGCTTTACTTGTTACCATAGTGGTAACTGGCTGACGTGGCTACTGGGTGTTACAATTTTTTTAGAAATTATTTAAAGTAGAAATTGTCTTACCCGGATCTGATACCACCACCTTACCTGCTACAAAAGCGCCACAGTCGAGTGCCCGCTTCGGAGGGTAAGATAGCCGTTAAATTTATACAATTGGTATCAACACCTCGCCACACGGAGAGAAATACACCATTAACTTTTTTAGTGTCTATAGGCGATGGTTGTCTCTTTCCATCAGAAGAGCCATCAGTTTGTTTGCTGTCTTATGATAAAAAGAGAACATTTCTTACTAATAGCAAAATAAATGTTATCTAGGTTATATACTTACCTGTATTAGATAGAAATAAATTTTATGGTACAGAAATTCTTTGTCTTATGTACTTAGAATCTACATAAATCACCAAAATATTTTTACGTGCGTACGTAGAATTATCCAATAAGATGTAATTATTCCGAAGTTATGTTCGAAATTAATACATCAAATTCGACAATTCTTTTGTGTCGTATTGGCTAGACGTAATATTTGTATTTGTATAAAAGTAAAGCATGCAGCTAGGCGCGGGGCTGGCAGCTTGTTTATGCAGCGGGCTTCTGGGTAAATCTAGTTATTAACACTTGTTTTATTTTAGAACTCTGGAAAAAAACGCTTTCGTCTGAAACACATTTAGAACATTTAGAAGATATGATGAGCGCCACTACTGATGAGTCCCGCAGACCATTGGACAAATTTGTTGACTCGTATGCTGGTATGCCTGGCACGTTCAGAGCGTTAAAAGTAGATTAACGATCTGTTAAAGACTGTACTTTTAAGACTAACAATAAAATATCTAGATTGGTGCTGGTTACATGTTTATAGGGTTATAAAATTGTTGTTAGGTTTTGAAAAATAAGTTCAATTTAGATTTACTGGTCAATGTATCATCTGTAATAAATTCATTACAAATGATGTATATACATTATACATATAAAATCATATTTTACAAAAAAATGTTATGTTGTATAAAATTATGCAGTACAAAATATCTGAGGACTTAGAAACAGGTTGCTAAATATATATATTGATTATTACACAAACTTGTTTTACTACATATGTCAACAAACATCTAGACCCCCTACAATCAAGATGGCATGAAAGGTTAAGCAGAGTTAATCGAAACTCATAGATTTAATTAAAGATGATCCAAATGATGTCCGTTGCATTTAAAAACTTGAAGACGATCTTTGTTACTTCCCGACCTAACCGAGCATAGCAGTTTTACTAGATCTATAAGCTCTTAACTAGCATTATTTTTTTAAATATTTAAACACCTAATTGAAATCGAATCCGAGATATTAGTACTCGGATTCTATTCTAATACTAGTAATCCTCGGTTGAATTTTCTCACCATTACTTTTTAGTGTTTTTTCATTTTATGAAATAACTTCCTAATAATAAGTGATCTTTTCGTGGCTTGTGATCTAGAGCCTAGCCTATTTGGCTAAGCTTACTTGGGTACGAACCACGGGTAAGGCCAAATTAAGCTATAGGAAGTTACACTACAGACCATTAACCTCCCCTAGTAACTTCCATTGCATCCGGTTAAAGGCAGCTAGTATCCAGCGAATCCCTGCAATCTTGACCAGGTCACCTGTCCATCTGCTAAGTAATTGCCCTACGCTGCGCCTGTTGATACGTGGTTTCCACTCAATAACTATTTTCCACATCGTTCATTCAATTTCTAAGGTATCCCATACATTCTCGGCCCTGCCCAATACCTCTTCAGTTAGCTGACTTGCTTGGCTTTTTTGATGCCTTTTGTTCGTTTGCTGTTCTCCATGGTTTGCTTTTATTTGCAGTGAGACTAAAGAATAATGGCTGCCCAATTAGTTACAAATCTAATAGTTACATTGACTGAAGCGGCCAAGCAATAGTTCAAATCCTAAATCGTAACTATTATTTATCTTGTAAAGCTGGAAAAATGTTTCTCTGCTAGATTTTGGCAGTGTCTCTCTGAGAAAAATTTATATGCTGTTTACATGTTGGAAAGATTGCTTCTTTCTTATACTTATGTGAAGTCACGCACGCTTCACAGCAGTTACGAAATTTTGATAATCGTCATTTTCTTCATCGATCATCAATATATATCCTAAGTAACCCCAAATATTATAAGATTTAGGGTACGGTCTTCGAAATATCAATAGGAGCCTGAAGCCCAGTTATGCGATGTTAGCACTCTGCATCTGGGAAAAATATGCCGCTGGTCTCGTTTATCGCAAATAATAAGCGACTACCACTGATCTACCACTATCCGATTTAGATAGAATGTAACTTAGATTTAATAAGAAATACAATAGAATTAAGTGACTATCACTACAAAAATAATGTTATATGGGGTATAAAAAATAATGATGAAATAAATAAATATAGTTAATTATGTAATAACAAATTAACATTGATAGGTTTTCCTTTAGAATTATGTGATTGTGCATATGAAATGTGTAACATGTTAGGTCACAGGTATATAATATATAAATTATTATACCAGAATGTTATATAATATTCTGGTATAATTAATGTATTACTTATATGCCTGTAATGGATAAGTTATACCAGATATAAATATATAAATATTTAAGGGACAAATTACACTTACTGTACTAACCCCAAAGTAAGCAAATTATTTGCTTGTGTTATGGGTGTTAGTCAATGGTAAGTACTAATACGTAGAAATACATACCTATATCAATACTGGGATATATTTAAAAATACCCAAACCCAATACAAATATTTATGTTCATCACACAAATGCTTGTCCACGCAGGGGATCGAATCCTAGCCCCGTCAATTGCGTAGTCAGGGTCGCTATCCACTCGATCAACTGAGTGGTTAAGATACTATACAATAATGTATTTAGAGTTCTGTTGCGGCTACCATGGTGTTACAATGCCCCTGGCATGTTTGCAGATGCCCATGTTGAGGATTTCTATGCTATAATGTGGAAGAAAACTACGACAAGTAACTAGGTATCTCACATTTGTGACAGAGTAACAACAGGATTCTAAATATGATAAACAGTAGATTCTTTTATGGACAAGTTTATGTGTCTGCATGGGTGCTTATTACTGACACACACACCACAGTAAATTATTTTGAAACACATTTTATATTTAAAGTTTTAATATTATTTACTAACATAGTTTATAAGAAAATATGTTACTAACATTAAAGGCTTCAAGTGCTTGAAATAAATGATTTTTAATTAATTTTTAGACATTTTTTTAAATCTTAAGATAGCAAACAAGTAAATGGGTGCCGTGATGGAGAGTCAACCATCGCCTATAAACACCAAAAATGTTAATGGTGCCTCGCTATCTTGTGGCGAGGTCTAATGCCACATGCATAAGTTTACCGGCTACCTTACCCTCCAAACCGGAACATGACAGCGACAAGCACTGACGCTATTGCGACAGGAATAGGCAAGGTGGTGGTATCAGACCCAGGCAAGACAATGCAGAACTCTACCACTTAGTAAATTAATTAAACCTCTCTTATTCTTCTCAAAACATACAAAAATCTATCAATTTTATTACAAAGGGAATAAATGTGCACTTTCCAATTGCAATGTTTGTCAATTAATTTTCCTAGAAATCAGAATTCAATGAAAACGTTATTGTGTCAGGAATAGATAAGGCAGTGGTACCAGACCCGGGCGAGATAATGCAGAACTCTACCACATAATAGCCCATGATAGTAGTGACTTGTATAGCCAATCGGTCACCTTTTACGACCTGTCTGATAGAACGGCAGTTGACCTTCTTCAAAGGAGCCCGGGATCAACACGGGTATTTTTTATTTATGCGATAGCCGTCACTGAATTGTTTCTCTGTGAGGTCCAGCAGCGCATCAAATGATGGTTGAAAGCTTGCATTGCTCCAACTAGTATAACCTCTGTCTGTGCCACTGCAAACATTGTCTAAGCGAAAAAGAGGCACCAACTATGATTTTTGTCAAATTGATAAATTAAATTTTTTACACATTGTAAAATTTTCTTCTTTTTTACGTTCTCACTACGATAAACCCAAGTGATAACTTTACTTCGGCGTAAGCGTACCATTCACCAATGTTAGTGACTCGAAACGTCAAAATTGCATCTCACACTAACCTTCCACTTGAACCCACCAATCACATGCGTTAACGCTCTCGCTATCGAATACAAAATGGCCGTCAATGGCCGTATTCGACAGGGAACAAGTAATCATAAATCTCGCACTTGCATGTTTTATTTCTAACGTTTACCACTAGGTGGCGCTGTACAAATCACATACAAATTCCTAGTAAACTCGAAACGCGCTCACGATCGAATGTGAAAAGAAAAACTCACACTTAGCACTCAGATCCTACTGCCTAAACGCTATTTTAATTAAACGCGTCAATAATCAAAGTCGTTAGTCCAACAAAGCAATGCTGGAACTATAATTGTAGCCGATAATTGTTCACAATACTATCATTATTTCACGTAAATATTGAACAAATCTTGATATTTTATAAAACACGGAAAATAGTAATTATTATTCATCGTATTCTATTGTGTTTTTAAACAGACAATTACATGATTTAAAAAATCTAATAGTAATTCAAATTAACATGCGATTACAGTTTATCAACATAAAATGTTAATTGGCTTTAAGAACAGTGTAATAACTAGTTGTAAGGCATTGTGTTGAATTGGAATGCTTAGAGACACTTTATCTGTCTGTATCACAAAAGAATGAGGCTGAAAGATTTCTTTTTATTTTCATACTAGCTGTTGCCCACGACTTCGTTCGCGCGGACTTTGTTTACTCCGCACAACACCTCCCCCGTAGGTGATAGCGTGATAATATGCTATATCTAGGTAGCCTATATGTTCTCCCGACCTGTTAGTAATATTCATGCAAAATTTGAAGTAAATCCATGCAGTACTTTTTTAGTTTACATACAGACAAATAGACAAACAGACAAACATACAAACAGACAAAAATTCTAAAAACTATGTTTTTGGCTTCGATATCGATTGTAGATCACGCCCCAAGTATTCTTTTAAAAAAATATTCAGTGTACAGTTTTGACTTTCCTACGATTTTATTATATGTATGGATAAGTAATGATAAGCAATTACTGTAACTAGCATCTGTTTTTATTACTCTTTGTTATATCATTAGATAGCAAACAATCGGAGGGTAAGAGTACTGTTCGAAAGAGAAACCATCACCTATAGACGCCTAACATGTTACTATAAGTGTGGATACCCTAAAATAACAATTATCATTGACGCTATCATGGCAGGAATAGGTAAGGTGGTGGTAAGTACCTGAGCAAGATATTGCGGAATTCTATCACCTATAAGTATTCACGATGGTAGTGACACGTACAGCCAATCGATCTCTTATCTTTCTGGCAGAACGACAGGTGCTTATTCTTCAAAAGGAGCCTGAACCAACACTACATAATGAGGAGGGTAGTCTGGAGTCGCTTCGGAGGGTGGAATGTTGCACAATGTATTCACCTCATTCTTTCGCTAATAAATATTTCTGTTGTAATTATAGTATTATTCTGACAGCCTTTATTTCCTTCTAATTTTTTATTTGTGCTATTAGACTATTTTATATTTCTTTTCAGCATTAAGGCCGCAACGGGCCGAATCCGACCGCAAAAATTCATTTAATTGCTTTTATACATTGTATTTGAACTGTCGTACACTACGGTATGGTGCAGAGGGGCAGATTTTTGCATAGCAGATTTCGGTGAATGCGATGCGACTCGGCCTTACCTCCTGCGCCCCGTTTCCATTTCGCTATGGCCCTCACCCGTGATTTAATTATTAATTAATCAAATCATGTGTAAAAAATGATTAATAATTTTACTTCAAGGCTACAAGGAGCTATATGATTTGCAAGATTCAAGTTATAATGATCAACAAGAGATGACATTTGAAAAGATATACAGAAATGAGCTACGTTGCTATGCTGCGCTAGACCCGTTGCGGCCCATACCAGTGTAATCGATTCTTGTACGAAAATTCATTTCAAAATTCGACGACAAAAATACCATTAAAATTGGAAAAACATGCATCTATGTTCATAAACAGACTGTAAAGAAGTTCAATAGTTGGAATTGGATCTTTACCAGACTGCAACGTATTCTTGTATTTTACATTTACCATTTACAGTACTATATCTAATATCTAATATCTAATCGCAGTGTGATCTATCCATATCAACCTTATGACCTATTACTGGCTTATATTATGTCTTACCCAAATCTTATCCAAAATTTATCATTGATCAATTTTGAATTTTACTATAAAAATAAAATCGAAAAAAGGTGTAAGCGGTTGACCCTACGGGCCATCCCGGAAACTTCCCACTAAATTAAGGTATTTTAAGCTCAGAGTAAAAAATATAAACATAGATTTTTCAGTTCAAACATCTGTTTTGTTAAAAATTGCAGTGTATTAATTTTTAAAAATCTGTATATTTTGAAAACGACAATGCCATTTATCTCAATTTTTGAGATCTAAAATATTGCTTAAGCTAAGTAATCGATCAGTTGAAAAATTTCGATGCCATGTCAAAAAATATTTTATTTTTAATTTTCTTCATTGATAAGGCACATAAAAATTGTCCGATTTTGATTAAATTAACGATATTAGACGCAGTTTTTAAAGGAGAAAATCTGATAAGATTTTTAAGTCAATCGGTGAATTAACTTGAAAGTTATTTAAAAAAAAATAAGTAAGTTTGCTAAAAACAACGTAATTTTAATATTTGAAAAGCTATAAGTTTTGAGAATTAGATTCAATTTTGATTTTTGAAACGGCATTTGATGTAGTTTTTTAAGTACTAAAATACAGTAGAATTCCAAAGAATGATAGACTGAAAAATTTCGAAGCTATGTTGAAAAAACACTTTTTTCAAAAATTTTCTTCAACGATTATTATCAAACAGATAAACCGATTTTGATGCAATTTATGTATTAGACGTAGTTTTTTGAGGAATAGAGCTGATTAGTTTTGTACACAATCAGTACATAAATCTGGAAATTATATTAAAAAAATAATGTTTCGCAAACATTTTTTTAGTGCTTTTTCAAAATTTCTCAAAATCTTAAATGGACCGAATCCGTTTAAATTTTCAGGAAGTCTAAGTTAAGTTAAGCGGAATCCAATCGAACGCCAACGAAACACACACACACACACACACACAGAGAGAGAGAGAGAGAGAGAGAGAGAGAGAGACACACACACATCCGTGTGGAGTTGCTGGATCTCCCATCGGGCGCGTCCCCAGGCAGCAGATCGGGGAACGCCTCCCAGATATGGGTGGTACCGAGAAAATGAAATACTCGGCGCGGATTGAAACCAGTAGGTTTGGACGGACCTTAAGTTCCATGAACACGTCCTGAGCGACCCAACCCTAACAGAAAAGGCTAAGCTGTGGATCAGCAAAAAAACATGAGTGCGAGTAAAAGAGAACGTAAACTACCCCAAGAGGGTACCCTTACGGGAGAATCCCTCACTAAATTGGAATCTTCTGGGTCAGTCTACCCCACGTATTCTAGGGGGGGGGGGGGGGCAATACTCGCAAAAACAAGAAGAAACAAGCATGAAAGCAGCAAGGAAACAGAAGAAGAGAATTGTGACCTTTTTGAGAAACTAGGGTTGGAGATCCAAGATCTATTGGAGTTTATGACTCTAAGGCATAATGTGCATGGTAATTTTAAAACTAAAATCAATGCCATAAAACCCATACCAGAAGTAAAACATGCTACAACTCAAACTGTACAAGATCCTACACCAACAGTCCAGATAGAAGCAAAAGAACAGAAGCAGAAAAAAGAAGGAAGGAAGAGAGAATTGGCAACAACAAAAATAGGCGTAGGTAAACGAGTGGTAGTGCCGGAAAAAACAGAGCCTGAAGAAGGAAGTAAGAAAAAGGATGGCATAAATTTCCTAAGAAGAAGCAAAAGAGGCAAGCCCCAGCAGTAAGGCCCAATGCCCTTATTATAAAGAAAAATGGAGATCTCAGCTATGCGGAGATCTTGAGTAGAGTAAAAAAAAGATGAAAGTCTTAAAGACGTTGGAAAATATGTAACCAAAGTCAGGAGAACAGCGGCAGGTGATCTACTTCTAGTTCTTGATAAAAGAAGACAAGATTATACGGACCAATTTTACACCGCAGTTAAGCAAGTTCTAGGGAAGGATGCCATGGTAGTCAATAAAGTTCATCAAACGTCACTTATAATCAAGGACTTGTATGAAATTACGACCAAAGAAGAGATCCAAAATGCCCTAAGAATACTATCGAGGATAGCGCCGTGGACATAGGGATGATAAAATCAATAAAAAACACATATGGTGGAACACAAACAACCACAGTGACCTTGCCACCGTGAACAGCGAACAAATTATTACAATTGGGTAAAATACGCATAGGCTGGACCATATGTCGGGTGAGCGAAATGATAAAACTCACCCAGTGTTATAAGTGCTGGCAATACGGTCACTTGGCCCGTATATGCAAGGAGGAAGACCGTTCTCGCTGTTGCCTTAAATGTGGAGCTGAAGGTCATAAGATTGGAAACTGTACTGATAACCCGCAGTGCATGTTATGTAGAGAGGAGCGTAATCACGCTACGGGAAGTAGGAAATGTGCTGTATTTAGGAAGGCACATGAAGAAGCATCTAAAAGACGGTACAGTTATGAATGAATGAATCAATGAATACTCTTTATTGCGCACCAAATTTAACAAGACAGATTATGTACAATACTTACAGCTAATAATTATGTATATAGTGGGTACACAAAGGCGGTCTTATCGCTAAAGAGCGATCTCTGCCAGACAACCTTTAGGTAGAGGAGATCTTATAATTAATATATTTTAGGTAGTGGTGCCATTTAATTAAGAGACATAATTTCCAAATACAATATATATTATGAAAATTTTTAATATTAACTAAATAAATATATAAAAAATATAAAAATATACGATGATATATATATATATACATACACACATACACATACATATTATATACATAATAAACATATTTGTATATCCATAAATACAATATATATAAGCCGTCTCTCCTTGATTTAATAATTGTGTCCCAGCCCGAACGTGTTCGTACACATGGTCAACTCCCTTCCTGCTTTTCTTTTCATGACCTTATTTTTGTGTCTTACAAAATACGTTCTCCTAAAAGGAGGTGCATCTATTCTTTGCGTCGATCGTTTAAAGACATCGATTTAGAAGCCTTAAAAAGGGATGTTTGTGCAGTGGATTGGTCTCCCGTATTCGTTTGCGATTCCACTGAGGAGAAAGTTCTCAACTTTAATACGGCAATTCTAGGCCTTTTTGATACCCACGTAACCCAGCCCCATGGATCACAGATGACATTAAAAATACAATGAAGAGGAGGGACAAAGCTAATAGACTTTATAAGAAATTTCCTAACGATAACAATCTTCATAATTATAAAATGTTGCGGAACCGTTGCAATCGTCTCTGTCGTGATGCTAAACGGCGTTATATTCATAATGCTGTTGCCTCTTCTGATTCGGGCAGAGTCTGGTATTTATTAAAATCTCTTGGCGTAGGTCGTGCTAAAGAGTCCGGAGTTAGTTATACAAACCTGAACGAGCTTAATAGCCATTTTTCTACTCCACCAGTTGTTGTAGATGACCGGCCAAGATCGCTAACTCTGGCTAAGTTATCATCGTCACCTCTTTCCATGTGCGCCTCTTTTTCATTCAAGCCTGTTAGTGACACGGATGTTAGAAAACATGTTCTCTCAATTACGTCAGCTGCGGTTGGTAGTGATGGGATATGCTCTCGTATGATTACGCCTATTCTCTCCGAACTTCTCCCTGTTCTCACACACATTTTTAATCATTCCCTGTCTTCTAACTCTTTTCCTGCGATTTGGAAGAGGGCTTACATCATACTACTTCCTAAAAAATCTACTCCGAGTTCCCCTTCTGACTTTCGTCCGATTTCAATACTCCCCTTTCTCTCTAAAATTCTTGAACATATCGCTCACGCACAATTTAGTGAATATCTCCGCAATAACAACCTGTTACACGAAAACCAATCTGGCTTTCGCCCCGGCCATAGCACTGTAACGGCTTAAGTTCGAGTTACCGATGACATACGCCTGGCCATGGACAATAAATTGCTCACTATCATTGTGTTTCTAGACTTTAGTAGTGCTTTTACATCGGTCGACTTTGATATTTTATTAAGAGTCCTTGGGTCCCTTAATGTTTCTTCCTCTGCTCTCGAATGGTTTAGCTCATATCTTCGTGGTCGCTCACAGTGCATACAGTCTGGGGATTCTCGCTCAGATTGGGTCAATCTGTCTTCAGGAGTTCCTCAGGGTGGGGTATTTTCTCCTTTATTATTTTCGGCTTTTATTAATACCGTTACCACCATAATAATGTCCCGTTTTCACTTATATGCCGATGACCTACAGCTTTATCGCCATTTCCCGGCTATGGATATAGTGGATGCAGTCAATGCTATGAATGAGGACTTGGTAAGGATACACGATTGGGCAACTTCTTTCGGACTTTGTGTCAATCCAGGTAAATCACAGGCTTTAATTATTGGAAGTGCTTACATGCGTAATCTGATTGCTAATGTTGATGTCCCACCTTTGTTATACAATAAAGTACCTATTGCCATTTCCAGCTCTGTTGTTAATTTAGGCTTAACATTTAGTTCAGACTTTTCTTGGAACTGTCACGTTAACAACATAACTCGCAAGGTAATTTATTCTTTACACTCTTTAAAACTCCTACAAAATTTCCTTCCTCTTAAAACAAAAATATCTCTTGTCCACACTCTTATTTTTCCTATTATAGATTACGCCGACACTTGCTTTCTTGATGCTACCGAAGAGCTTGTCAATAAGTTGGAGAAGCTTCAAAATCTCTGTATAAGGTTCATCTTCGGCTTGCGAAAGTTCGATCATGTTTCCAAGTTCAGAGCTCAGTTATCCTGGTTACCGATTCGCCAACGTAGGAACTTACATATACTTTGCTTGCTATACAAAATTCTCTTTGATCCTAAGTATCCCAAATATCTTCGTGATGGTTTCCGTTTTCTACATTCACCTGACTCGCCTTGTCGCTCCAACGTTAAAACCCTTTTGCATTTCCCAACCAGTAATACTGCCACTTATTCTCACTCGTTTACCATCCATGCTGTTAGTCTTTGGAATTCCCTACCTAAAGATATTCGAACTTGTGAAAGTCTGTCTATTTTTAAGAAGCGTCTAAAGTAGCTATATTTGATGCAAATTTAACTCCTATTTCTTTCTGTTTGTCTTTTTTTTTCTTTCGCTTTGAATGTTTATTATAATATAATATTTTCGCTTTTCTGTCAAATGAAAAGTCATGGTTTTTACGGTCTGTATGTATGCATGTAAGTATGTTTGTACGTATATATGTATTTATATATGTGTATGTTTGTATGTGTATGCATGAATATTTTGCGTTAACCTTTTTTCCATATTATAGTGTTTAATTTTATTGTTTGAATTGTACACCAAGTCAATAATTATCTTTGTTTATAACATCTCCTTGTTACGGGTTGGCTGGAACAAATCTCTGTTACTAGAGATAAGCTCGCCCACTGTACTTATTTTCTTTTATTGTTATGTTAAGTGATTACTGTGTACAATAAAGAATTAAATAAATAAAATAAAATAAATAAATATATTACATATACACTATATTAAAATTACATATATAAACTGTACTAGATATGTACTAGACATATATTCATATACATATACTACAAACATACACATGCAAACTTACATATTACAATTCAAACTAAACTAGAAAACTCTGTAATGATTTATTTATAGATTAAGATAATGATGTTTAAGAGCAGATTTAAAGGAGTGTAAACTAGGAGCTGTTTTGATGTTTGTTGGAAGAGAGTTCCATAACCGAATAGCTTGACAAGTAAAAGACTGGTGATAATAATTAAGATTTTGAGAGGGGACCCGCAAAAGTAGGTTATCCACCGATCTTAACTGTCTTAATTCACCTCCCAAAAACTCAAACCTCTCTTTTAAGTAGTTAGGGGTGCGAAAATCAAAAAGAATACAGTACAGAAGAGAATGACGATGAGTATGTGGACATTTCGGTGGAGACGGACTGGCAACCACTTGAGTTTTGTTCGGTATTCAGTGCCATAATCATATTTACGTAGACTAAATATGAACCTTATACATAAATTTTGGAGTCGATCAAGCTTATTGAACTGCTCACTAGTAAGGTCAATGTAACATGCATCCGCGTAATCTAAAATAGGTATAAAAAGAGTTATGGTTAAGATAATACAAATAAACCTTAACCACTGCGAAACCACGCAAGATCTACTTGTCCAAATGGTGCGTGAGGAAAACATTGATGTAGCAATTATTGCAGAACCATATAAAAACTTAGACCACCCTAGTTGGCTGACTGACGATCTGGGCACAGCCGCTTTGTGGTCATGTACTGGCCAGCCGTTTGCGTCGGCCATAACCTCACATAACGGCTACGTGGGGGCAGTTTTAAAAGGGGTTTTCTTCTGTAGTTGCTACGCACCACCAAGCTGGACGCAAGAGACCTTCGAAGTGATGCTAGACAAATTAATTGCTGATGCCAAAATGAAACACCCAGTGGCTATCGCTGGTGATTTTAATGCATGGGCGCTGGAATGGGGCAGCAAAAGGACAAACAAGCGGGGGAAAGCTCTTCTTGAATCTCTTTCTGTGTTGGAATTAGTCCTTTTGAACCAAGGAGCACAACCAACGTATAGTAAGGGCGAAGCTAGCTCCATCGTTGATCTTACCTTCGTTGCAAGCAGTCTATGCAGTAAAATCACACAGTGGGAGGTTACTGAGAAACACTTACTCAGTGACCATTACACTATAATGTGGAGTATTGGTATGAAACCAGGAAGAACGGGAAAACAGACTACTGCTACTAGGTAGAAGTTTAGTAATTTTGATGAAGACCTTTTCATTGCTGCCTTTCCTGATGAGTTGGCGAGCAATGAAGAAAGAA
Source organism: Apodemia mormo (assembly GCA_036924255.1). Classification (NCBI taxonomy): domain Eukaryota; kingdom Metazoa; phylum Arthropoda; class Insecta; order Lepidoptera; family Riodinidae; genus Apodemia; species Apodemia mormo. The sequence continues at coordinate 18,726,666 of JAUPFN010000020.1, forward strand.
ATGCCGACGAATTAGCAGAATTTGTCATGAGCAGAACCATAGAGGCTTGTGACATAGCAATGCCAAGACGCAAGAGGGGGAAAAATTTAAAAGCCCTGTGTTTTGGTGGAATGAAAATATTGCAGCACTTCGCAAAGAATGCATACGTTCACGGAGAGTAGCAAAACGGTCTCGTAATACCACCCCTTTTCAAAATTTGGAGGCTACGTATTAAGAGGCGTGGGCTTAACTTTCCAAAGCAATGAAGGAGAGCAAAAGACAAAAGTGGAAAGAGTTAGTGGAAGAGGTTGATAAAGACCCCTGGGGCAGACCGTATAAAATTTTAATGTCTCGCTTACAGACTTGTCGGCAACCAACCTGCGCAAGACTTGTGGAAACGATCGTTACCACACTGTTTCCTAAGCAAGAAGTTTTAAACTATATTCTGGAAGAGGATAATATGGAGGATATTCCACAAATCACGCCTGAGGAACTTACAAATGCATGTAATAAGCTACAAACTAGGAAAGCACCAGGCATAGATGGAATCCCAAATATTGCACTAAAGTTAGCAATAAAAAAATATCCAAACTTGTTCTTGACATTATACAATAAGTGTCTGACCGAAGGTTGTTTTCCTAGCCGCTGGAAAGTACAAAGATTAGTCCTCTTTTCTAAAGGGAACAAACCAACAGACGAACCATCGTCATATCGTCCGTTATGTATGCTGGATTCTGCGGGAAAAAATCTAGAACGTATTATCCATGACCGAATCGAATACGCCATAGATTCGTCGCTACAAGGTAACCAGTTCGGCTTCCGAAAAGCACGTTCTACCCTTGACGCTATAGATCGAGTGGTGAATATAGCAAAATCAGCAACAGAGGGTAAGAGATGGACGAGAGGCTCCAAAAAGTACTGCCTAGTAGTGGCATTAGATGTCAAAAATGCTTTTAACTCTGCTCGATGGGCGGCTCTAGACAGATTGGGCGTACCGGTGTACTTGAAGAGAATGGTTAAAAGTTGTTTTGAAAATAGACTCCTGAAATACGATACGGACGAGGGAACGCAAAAGTACGTTATATCACAGGAGGCGTGCCACAAGGCTCGGTACTGGGCCCAATCTTGTGGAATGCCATGTACGACTGCCTCCTTAGCCTTAGACTACCTGCAGGTGCTGAACTCACCGCATTTGCGGACGATGTGGTAATTACTATTGTCGCAAAGTACCTTGAAGAGGCGCATCGTATCTTTCAGAAGTCATTTTCGGCTATCCAAAGATGGATGGAGAGGGCGGGACTTACTCTAGCCGAACGTAACACGGGGGCCATGCTTATCACCAGCCGCAAAACGGTAGAAGCAATGACTCTGACGATCGGAACTCATAGTTTCATTACGAAACCAACTATTAAGTACCTCGCTATTATTCTGGATGCCAAGCTGAGTTTTAAACCACATGTGGAGTATGTAGCGAAGAAGGCATCAGGAACAGCAAAGCTATTGGCTCGTCTTATGCCAAATGTTGGAGAACCACGGCAAAATCGTAGAAAATTACTTGCCTCGGTCGTCATGTCTATACTGTTATATGCTGCACCTATTTGGGCAGATGCGATGCAACGGCGTGAGTATAGACGCAAAATAGGTGCACCGTACAGGCTTGTTGCTCTAAGTAGCTTGCGCCTTTCGAACGGTCTCTGACCAGGCAATATATGTTATAGCTAGTCTTCCACCTATACACATTATGGCCAAGGAGTGAGGGAGACTTGTTCGCGTAACTGGCACACCGCAAAGACCTAGCGAGTTAAACAACCAAGAACGTAGCCTGGCTGGATAGCAGGAGGAGTGGGATGCAACGACCAAAGACCGATGGACACATCGCTTGATCGCGCGGATAAGAGGTTCTGTAAACCGCGAACACGGGGAACTTAACTACTATTTGACGCAGATGTTATCCGGCCACGGTTGCTTCCGCGCCTACTTGCATCGCTTTAAACACGAAAATTCGCCATATTGCACCCAGAGCTGCAATGAAATAGAAGATGCGAAGCACGTTTTCTTCAACTGCCCAAGTTTCAAGCATAAACGCGATGATTTGCAGACAATACTCGGAAGAACAATAACACCTGAAATGCTCGTTGATGAAATGCTGGCGTCGGAAAAAAATTGGGACGCGGTCAGTAGATTTGTAACTCGGGTGTTGAAGAAACTTCGCGAAAGGGAGCAAGAGAGAAGGAAACAAGAACGGGCAGCAGTTATTATGCCCGCTACTGCATGAGGAAGAGTTGTAAAAGCTAAGCCACCCCCATGAAGTAATGCTTAGCGGCAGTTCCGTGGGGGTATTTATGGTAGTAGTAGTATGGTAGTAGGGGGTATTTATGGCCCTACCGACTAAACTCCCTTCTTCGGTCCGAAGAAGGGAGTTTAGTCTATATATATATATATATATATATATATATATATATATATATATATATATATATATATATATATATATATATATATATATATATATATATATATATATATATATATATATATATATATATATATATATATATATATATATATATATATATGTTAAAAAGGTTACCTGTTTCACTTATTAACGCATCAACAGGCAGCTTCTCTGATAATGCACATCAACTAGTTTCACGTGAACCGGTAGACTCTTAAAAATTTGATATATTTATAGTGAAACTAGTACCAGTGTTTTGTAATTAAAATGTTTACAAATTCTTATAATAGCATTACTTTTTTTTAAACTTAAATGAATTAAAAGAAAAGCACTTAATATTAATTATAAGATCTTTTTGTTGAATGATAGCACATAAAGTTGGTGGTTTGAGGTTTCAAAGGGCAAGGTAGCCGTCAAACTTATATTTGTGGCATTCAAACCTGCCACACCATATAAGCGATGGTCTCCACTTTCTATTAGGAGAATCAAGAGCTTGTTTGCGCCATTGTTACAGTATAAAAATCTAGCAGCTACTTTACTCTTTAAACAGGAACATGATAGTGAAAAGAATCGATTGCAACTGGAATAGGAAAGACAGTTGTAACATAACCCGTTCAAGACATTGCAGAATTCTACCATCAAGTTGGTAATCAAAATGTTAGTGATACATATTAGACTTCTATCATCGTTTCAGTTATTATATTCTTCTTTTTTGTGTCATATAATAGCAAACGAGCAGATGGCTCTCCTGAAGGAAAGAGACCACCATCGCTTATAGACAACAAATGTGTTAATGATGCATTACTATTCTTGTAGCAGGATCTTATGCAATCGTTTACCGGCTACCTTACTGGAATGTAATAATGCCATGCTTGACAATGCTAGCCATGATGGTAGTAGCTCGTATAACCAATTGTTCGTCTCTTACAAACTGCCTGACAGAATGGCAGATGGTTTTTTTTAAAAGGGGCCCAAATCTATATGGGAATTATCAATTACTACCGTAAATTGCGTTATATGGCTCGTAATATCCGCAAGTAGCTGCTACCCGATTTTTTACATCAATAACGTATTAAAATTTAGACATAACATAACATGAATATAATTTTTAGTTGAATTGATCGATCATCACTTTATTACCAAACAGACAATAGGCTAGTTGACTAAATTTGATAAACTGTTTAATACTATACCTTATTAGTCATATTGTCCAAAAACATTTTTTTAATATTGTACATTTAAAATAAAATTTCATGTTAGTTTCATAAAATTTTATGTCAGTTACATCACGCCGTGGTCATCCATACATAATATATTCTGAATGTCAAAAATAATATGAAATATTACCACGGCGTCACGCAACACTTCCAAATTTGTATTTAATGTAACGTGACTTAATGTTTATTTTTCCCAAAGTTATATCCTAAAAATATTATTAATCCTTATTTTTAAAAATAAATATTTTAGTTTTTTGTTATCTCCATATCATAATTAATTATTGGAAACTACAATATATCCGATTCATTTTAGCGGAAACTGTTGAAAGTGGAAAGTGATATAACTTTTACAAAATTATAGTACGTAATAATGCAATACGTTACACCTGCAGCTATAATAGTAGCTAAAAGGCATAGCCGGATAAATATGTGAAATCTGTCCCCGTGGCTGTTTGACTCAAACTTAAAGGATCGATTTGGCGTCGAATAAAAATAATGTACCTCAATTTTTAGCGTGTTAAGTCAATCGGTTTTCGAGATTTTTAAAATACACTGTTTTTAACTTCCCACTATGTATGTAGATAAGAAAGTTACGGATTTTACCCCAATTTTTGAAAATCGATTTTCGACCAGATGTCCACGTTTTGAGGTCTTAGGAACCTTTTAAGACTATTTTCACGATGACGTCAGTATGTCCGTATGTATGTGTGTGTGTGTGTGTGTGTTTTTTTTTGTTTTACGAGATAGAAGAATACATTTACGCACTACGTACTCATAGTGTCGGACTCCTCCTGTAGAAAAGCCTACAGGCCCTACCGACTAAACTCCCTTCTTCGGACCGAAGAAGGGAGTTTAGTCGGTAGGGCCATAAATACCCCCTACTACCATACTACTACTACCATAAATACCCCCACGGAACTGCCGCTAAGCATTACTTCATGGGGGTGGCTTAGCTTTTACAACTCTTCCTCATGCAGTAGCGGGCATAATAACTGCTGCCCGTTCTTGTTTCCTTCTCTCTTGCTCCCTTTCGCGAAGTTTCTTCAACACCCGAGTTACAAATCTACTGACCGCGTCCCAATTTTTTTCCGACGCCAGCATTTCATCAACGAGCATTTCAGGTGTTATTGTTCTTCCGAGTATTGTCTGCAAATCATCGCGTTTATGCTTGAAACTTGGGCAGTTGAAGAAAACGTGCTTCGCATCTTCTATTTCATTGCAGCTCTGGGTGCAATATGGCGAATTTTCGTGTTTAAAGCGATGCAAGTAGGCGCGGAAGCAACCGTGGCCGGATAACATCTGCGTCAAATAGTAGTTAAGTTCCCCGTGTTCGCGGTTTACAGAACCTCTTATCCGCGCGATCAAGCGATGTGTCCATCGGTCTTTGGTCGTTGCATCCCACTCCTCCTGCTATCCAGCCAGGCTACGTTCTTGGTTGTTTAACTCGCTAGGTCTTTGCGGTGTGCCAGTTACGCGAACAAGTCTCCCTCACTCCTTGGCCATAATGTGTATAGGTGGAAGACTAGCTATAACATATATTGCCTGGTCAGAGACCGTTCGAAAGGCGCAAGCTACTTAGAGCAACAAGCCTGTACGGTGCACCTATTTTGCGTCTATACTCACGCCGTTGCATCGCATCTGCCCAAATAGGTGCAGCATATAACAGTATAGACATGACGACCGAGGCAAGTAATTTTCTACGATTTTGCCGTGGTTCTCCAACATTTGGCATAAGACGAGCCAATAGCTTTGCTGTTCCTGATGCCTTCTTCGCTACATACTCCACATGTGGTTTAAAACTCAGCTTGGCATCCAGAATAATAGCGAGGTACTTAATAGTTGGTTTCGTAATGAAACTATGAGTTCCGATCGTCAGAGTCATTGCTTCTACCGTTTTGCGGCTGGTGATAAGCATGGCCCCCGTGTTACGTTCGGCTAGAGTAAGTCCCGCCCTCTCCATCCATCTTTGGATAGCCGAAAATGACTTCTGAAAGATACGATGCGCCTCTTCAAGGTACTTTGCGACAATAGTAATTACCACATCGTCCGCAAATGCGGTGAGTTCAGCACCTGCAGGTAGTCTAAGGCTAAGGAGGCAGTCGTACATGGCATTCCACAAGATTGGGCCCAGTACCGAGCCTTGTGGCACGCCTCCTGTGATATAACGTACTTTTGCGTTCCCTCGTCCGTATCGTATTTCAGGAGTCTATTTTCAAAACAACTTTTAACCATTCTCTTCAAGTACACCGGTACGCCCAATCTGTCTAGAGCCGCCCATCGAGCAGAGTTAAAAGCATTTTTGACATCTAATGCCACTACTAGGCAGTACTTTTTGGAGCCTCTCGTCCATCTCTTACCCTCTGTTGCTGATTTTGCTATATTCACCACTCGATCTATAGCGTCAAGGGTAGAACGTGCTTTTCGGAAGCCGAACTGGTTACCTTGTAGCGACGAATCTATGGCGTATTCGATTCGGTCATGGATAATACGTTCTAGATTTTTTCCCGCAGAATCCAGCATACATAACGGACGATATGACGATGGTTCGTCTGTTGGTTTGTTCCCTTTAGAAAAGAGGACTAATCTTTGTACTTTCCAGCGGCTAGGAAAACAACCTTCGGTCAGACACTTATTGTATAATGTCAAGAACAAGTTTGGATATTTTTTTATTGCTAACTTTAGTGCAATATTTGGGATTCCATCTATGCCTGGTGCTTTCCTAGTTTGTAGCTTATTACATGCATTTGTAAGTTCCTCAGGCGTGATTTGTGGAATATCCTCCATATTATCCTCTTCCAGAATATAGTTTAAAACTTCTTGCTTAGGAAACAGTGTGGTAACGATCGTTTCCACAAGTCTTGCGCAGGTTGGTTGCCGACAAGTCTGTAAGCGAGACATTAAAATTTTATACGGTCTGCCCCAGGGGTCTTTATCAACCTCTTCCACTAACTCTTTCCACTTTTGTCTTTTGCTCTCCTTCATTGCTTTGGAAGTTAAGCCCACGCCTCTTAATACGTAGCCTCCAAATTTTGAAAAGGGGTGGTATTACGAGACCGTTTTGCTACTCTCCGTGAACGTATGCATTCTTTGCGAAGTGCTGCAATATTTTCATTCCACCAAAACACAGGGCTTTTAAATTTTTCCCCCTCTTGCGTCTTGGCATTGCTATGTCACAAGCCTCTATGGTTCTGCTCATGACAAATTCTGCTAATTCGTCGGCATTTCTTTCTTCATTGCTCGCCAACTCATCAGGAAAGGCAGCAATGAAAAGGTCTTCATCAAAATTACTAAACTTCTACCTAGTAGCAGTAGTCTGTTTTCCCGTTCTTCCTGGTTTCATACCAATACTCCACATTATAGTGTAATGGTCACTGAGTAAGTGTTTCTCAGTAACCTCCACTGTGTGATTTTACTGCATAGACTGCTTGCAACGAAGGTAAGATCAACGATGGAGCTAGCTTCGCCCTTACTATACGTTGGTTGTGCTCCTTGGTTCAAAAGGACTAATTCCAACACAGAAAGAGATTCAAGAAGAGCTTTCCCCCGCTTGTTTGTCCTTTTGCTGCCCCATTCCAGCGCCCATGCATTAAAATCACCAGCGATAGCCACTGGGTGTTTCATTTTGGCATCAGCAATTAATTTGTCTAGCATCACTTCGAAGGTCTCTTGCGTCCAGCTTGGTGGTGCGTAGCAACTACAGAAGAAAACCCCTTTTAAAACTGCCCCCACGTAGCCGTTATGTGAGGTTATGGCCGACGCAAACGGCTGGCCAGTACATGACCACAAAGCGGCTGTGCCCAGATCGTCAGTCAGCCAACTAGGGTGGTCTAAGTTTTTATATGGTTCTGCAATAATTGCTACATCAATGTTTTCCTCACGCACCATTTGGACAAGTAGATCTTGCGTGGTTTCGCAGTGGTTAAGGTTTATTTGTATTATCTTAACCATAACTCTTTTTATACCTATTTTAGATTACGCGGATGCATGTTACATTGACCTTACTAGTGAGCAGTTCAATAAGCTTGATCGACTCCAAAATTTATGTATAAGGTTCATATTTAGTCTACGTAAATATGATTATGGCACTGAATACCGAACAAAACTCAAGTGGTTGCCAGTCCGTCTCCACCGAAATGTCCACATACTCATCGTCATTCTCTTCTGTACTGTATTCTTTTTGATTTTCGCACCCCTAACTACTTAAAAGAGAGGTTTGAGTTTTTGGGAGGTGAATTAAGACAGTTAAGATCGGTGGATAACCTACTTTTGCGGGTCCCCTCTCAAAATCTTAATTATTATCACCAGTCTTTTACTTGTCAAGCTATTCGGTTATGGAACTCTCTTCCAACAAACATCAAAACAGCTCCTAGTTTACACTCCTTTAAATCTGCTCTTAAACATCATTATCTTAATCTATAAATAAATCATTACAGAGTTTTCTAGTTTAGTTTGAATTGTAATATGTAAGTTTGCATGTGTATGTTTGTAGTATATGTATATGAATATATGTCTAGTACATATCTAGTACAGTTTATATATGTAATTTTAATATAGTGTATATGTAATATATTTATTTATTTTATTTTATTTATTTAATTCTTTATTGTACACAGTAATCACTTAACATAACAATAAAAGAAAATAAGTACAGTGGGCGAGCTTATCTCTAGTAACAGAGATTTGTTCCAGCCAACCCGTAACAAGGAGATGTTATAAACAAAGATAATTATTGACTTGGTGTACAATTCAAACAATAAAATTAAACACTATAATATGGAAAAAAGGTTAACGCAAAATATTCATGCATACACATACAAACATACACATATATAAATACATATATACGTACAAACATACTTACATGCATACATACAGACCGTAAAAACCATGACTTTTCATTTGACAGAAAAGCGAAAATATTATATTATAATAAACATTCAAAGCGAAAGAAAAAAAAAGACAAACAGAAAGAAATAGGAGTTAAATTTGCATCAAATATAGCTACTTTAGACGCTTCTTAAAAATAGACAGACTTTCACAAGTTCGAATATCTTTAGGTAGGGAATTCCAAAGACTAACAGCATGGATGGTAAACGAGTGAGAATAAGTGGCAGTATTACTGGTTGGGAAATGCAAAAGGGTTTTAACGTTGGAGCGACAAGGCGAGTCAGGTGAATGTAGAAAACGGAAACCATCACGAAGATATTTGGGATACTTAGGATCAAAGAGAATTTTGTATAGCAAGCAAAGTATATGTAAGTTCCTACGTTGGCGAATCGGTAACCAGGATAACTGAGCTCTGAACTTGGAAACATGATCGAACTTTCGCAAGCCGAAGATGAACCTTATACAGAGATTTTGAAGCTTCTCCAACTTATTGACAAGCTCTTCGGTAGCATCAAGAAAGCAAGTGTCGGCGTAATCTATAATAGGAAAAATAAGAGTGTGGACAAGAGATATTTTTGTTTTAAGAGGAAGGAAATTTTGTAGGAGTTTTAAAGAGTGTAAAGAATAAATTACCTTGCGAGTTATGTTGTTAACGTGACAGTTCCAAGAAAAGTCTGAACTAAATGTTAAGCCTAAATTAACAACAGAGCTGGAAATGGCAATAGGTACTTTATTGTATAACAAAGGTGGGACATCAACATTAGCAATCAGATTACGCATGTAAGCACTTCCAATAATTAAAGCCTGTGATTTACCTGGATTGACACAAAGTCCGAAAGAAGTTGCCCAATCGTGTATCCTTACCAAGTCCTCATTCATAGCATTGACTGCATCCACTATATCCATAGCCGGGAAATGGCGATAAAGCTGTAGGTCATCGGCATATAAGTGAAAACGGGACATTATTATGGTGGTAACGGTATTAATAAAAGCCGAAAATAATAAAGGAGAAAATACCCCACCCTGAGGAACTCCTGAAGACAGATTGACCCAATCTGAGCGAGAATCCCCAGACTGTATGCACTGTGAGCGACCACGAAGATATGAGCTAAACCATTCGAGAGCAGAGGAAGAAACATTAAGGGACCCAAGGACTCTTAATAAAATATCAAAGTCGACCGATGTAAAAGCACTACTAAAGTCTAGAAACACAATGATAGTGAGCAATTTATTGTCCATGGCCAGGCGTATGTCATCGGTAACTCGAACTTAAGCCGTTACAGTGCTATGGCCGGGGCGAAAGCCAGATTGGTTTTCGTGTAACAGGTTGTTATTGCGGAGATATTCACTAAATTGTGCGTGAGCGATATGTTCAAGAATTTTAGAGAGAAAGGGGAGTATTGAAATCGGACGAAAGTCAGAAGGGGAACTCGGAGTAGATTTTTTAGGAAGTAGTATGATGTAAGCCCTCTTCCAAATCGCAGGAAAAGAGTTAGAAGACAGGGAATGATTAAAAATGTGTGTGAGAACAGGGAGAAGTTCGGAGAGAATAGGCGTAATCATACGAGAGCATATCCCATCACTACCAACCGCAGCTGACGTAATTGAGAGAACATGTTTTCTAACATCCGTGTCACTAACAGGCTTGAATGAAAAAGAGGCGCACATGGAAAGAGGTGACGATGATAACTTAGCCAGAGTTAGCGATCTTGGCCGGTCATCTACAACAACTGGTGGAGTAGAAAAATGGCTATTAAGCTCGTTCAGGTTTGTATAACTAACTCCGGACTCTTTAGCACGACCTACGCCAAGAGATTTTAATAAATACCAGACTCTGCCCGAATCAGAAGAGGCAACAGCATTATGAATATAACGCCGTTTAGCATCACGACAGAGACGATTGCAACGGTTCCGCAACATTTTATAATTATGAAGATTGTTATCGTTAGGAAATTTCTTATAAAGTCTATTAGCTTTGTCCCTCCTCTTCATTGTATTTTTAATGTCATCTGTGATCCATGGGGCTGGGTTACGTGGGTATCAAAAAGGCCTAGAATTGCCGTATTAAAGTTGAGAACTTTCTCCTCAGTGGAATCGCAAACGAATACGGGAGACCAATCCACTGCACAAACATCCCTTTTTAAGGCTTCTAAATCGATGTCTTTAAACGATCGACGCAAAGAATAGATGCACCTCCTTTTAGGAGAACGTATTTTGTAAGACACAAAAATAAGGTCATGAAAAGAAAAGCAGGAAGGGAGTTGACCATGTGTACGAACACGTTCGGGCTGGGACACAATTATTAAATCAAGGAGAGACGGCTTATATATATTGT